>PVHX01001947.1:12500-62500 GCA_004024805.1 Geosciurus inauris | reverse complement strand
CCAGGGCCTCACGCATGCAAGGCAAGCGCTCTACCACTGAGCTACAATCCCAGCCCCAGAGGTGGATTTTTCAATGCTGGAGAACTAGGTATGCCGCTGCCCACCTGCCATGTCATCCTGCGTCCTGGGCTGGGGCTTGCTCCGCCAGTGACTGGCCTGGGCCACCGTCCTTTTGTACTCAGCTGGGGACCAGCGTGCAGGGCCTGCCAGGATGTGCAGCTCTACCCCTCCCTCCCTGGCTCCCCTGCTGTCTGCTCTCTGCTCTGCCTGGGTGAGTCAAGCTCTCAGGCCCCCCTGAGGCTGGATCCAGGCTGGCAGGGCGCAGGTCCCTGGAACCCCATCAGGTGTACCCAGCCCTGAAGGCTCCTCCTGGGAGCAGGCACCCTTCTGGACTTCCCCTTCCATGTGTGTTTGAGTCTGAGACCTACAGCTCAGGCTCTTGAGGTAGCATTTTCCGGGCGTTAACAAATGACATGGTGTCCCAGCTACGGATAAGTTAAAGAACGAGTGTGAGTGAAATTTCTTAAAGGTCATTTGACTTTAGAAAAGCTGGTTTTGTTTTTTTGAAGCATTTTATAGAAATGTTCTACAGCAAGATAGCACCTAAAGCATTGCACGGTTGTGAGCATACTGAATACACTGTCTCCTTGCATGCCACCAACGTCCTCGCCACTCGTGTGCCCTGCTGCCGCTGTGAGCCCAGCTCTCCTGCAGGCCGAAGGACAGCCTGCAAGTCCAACGACCCAGAAGCAGTGTGACAGTTACCAGTGACGTGGAGAAAATGGCCTTCCAGCACTCGGTTAGGCCGCTCAAATCAGGGAAGCCTGGCACCCCACCTCCCGTCCTCAGGTGTTCATCATTTAGAATTTGGTTTGATTAGAGACAGAATTTAGCCATCAAAAGAAATGGCCCTGTCCTGTGTGAATTTCACATTTTGAGATCTGTGTGCTGCTAAGAAAAGTCCATAACCAATCTCAGCTGTACTGACCCCACGTTGAGCTGGATTTCTATGAGTAACTTACCAACAACAAAGGTGTTCTCGGGGCCTGCCATGTGGACACGGGTGGCAGGTGGGCTCGGCGTGGTCCAGCGTCACTCTTCATCCCAGCATGGAACAGGCACACTAAGCACTTGAGAAGACCCCGGGAGGCTGCGGGTACAAGGGGGGCTGCGGATGGCTTATAGGCACAGTGGGGAGTCGCCCAGGGGACGCCAGTGTTTATAAAGTGAGGACCGAAGATGGCAAGAGGCAGCCCGTGCACGGAGACCTCGGCTCCACACCCTCTCCTGGCGCCAGGGCTCTGTCAGCCCTGTCTAGGAAGCCACGCTCCTGAGCCCGGCCCCGGCAGCCACCAGAGACGGCGGAGTTCCAGTAGAGCGGAGAGAGAAGGCCTCTGACAGCGTGGTGAGCGGCTGCCTCCACACGGCCCCTGGGACTCCGACCCCCCTGGAAGGCCCAGGAAGGCCTCCCTACCTCCTGAGGGAGAGGAGGAGCCTGGTGTGTGCCCACACGTGCTCCTGCAGACTGTACAGCTGACCACGTGCCTGGCGGCGGGGAGCACAAAGCAGCCCCACCCATGGACCTCTGTGGTGGCTGCTGTCCTGTGGAGTGAGTGTGCTCCTGGGGGAGGAGGCCTGTCTGCAGCAGTCGGGAGGAGGGTGAGCCACTACCCACAGGCTCTGGGTTCTGGAGGGCAGGCCCTCTCACAGTGTGGAGCACCTGCAAGAGTAACATGGAGCCCTCCCACGCCGCCTGTGTGCCCTCACCTGCCCTGGCTGCCACAGCCTGACCCAACTTCCCAGAGGGGTGAGTTCTTCCCAGGAAGCATGGGCTACACTGGCAGGTGGAGTGCCCAAGCTGGGACCTGCCATCCTCCCTGGATCCCTTAGGATGGGCATGGACACTGTTGAGTCACACTAAACTGATCTCGAGTTGTTGGGTTATGTACCAGCTCTGACAAAAGATGAAAATGGCCCCGGGTACGTAGTGCTGCTCATCGTCCCGACCTCCAGATCCCTCGCAAGCCTCAAGAGCCCTCTCCGTAGGGCTCCGTTGGCCAGCAGGTCTGCGCTTTGGAGGTTATTTTAAAACAAGGTGGACTGAAAAGCTAAGCCATGGAGACCTGGAAAGCTGGCACCCTTCAGTCCCTGTCCTGCATTTGAAAGTCAGTGGCACCATCTCCAGGCTCTTGAGGATGGCCAGACCCTCTTAATTTAGGCTGTAGATGGTTAACTGTAGCTAACTTGGCTTCACCCACCCTGAAACCAGTCAAAGTCCATCCTATAATTGGAGTGTGTGAAATTACTAGTCAAGGCTGACTCTCCACAAAACACAGGGTGGCCCATGAGCTGGAGTGCTGCTAAGATGGCCACGTGGGAAGGATGGGCAGCAAGCCGGTCACTCCCATGCCCCCTAGGATGATGGCCCTTGACTCTGATCAGCTGTGGATCAGCACAGTCCACAGCGGGTTTGAGGCAGCTTATGAGTAAGTTCAGAGTTGGTCGGAGATGGTTCTGGCAGCAGGAGAGGACCAGGGGATAAGCCACAGGATGCAGAGGGGAGGCCACAGGAATGTGGCATGACGCCTGTCACGGGGCTCTGGGCAGGTCTGTTCTGCATCCCTCGGGCTCTCAGCAGTGTGTTAGGGATGTAGGACAAAGGCGTGCAGGTGGGAAGAGGGTATGGGGATCCGGGGGCAATGGGCGTAGAGAGGAGCTGGTGGAGCGTCATCCAGAGCCAAAGGCCAGGCCTGCTTGACCTCACTGCTCACCCTGACCAGGCAGCAGCTGCGCCGGTGCAGTGGGCCCCAGGCCCCAAGCAAGTAGAGTGCCCTCTGCGCCCTGCTGTACGTACTCTGCCCCGGTGGCATGCGGCCTGCTTCCTGCCCTGGTTTTCAGGTAGCTGGACAGTTAGGGCATCTGTCTGTGATTTTGTGCCTGAGAGGACAGCAGGACCACAGGTTCAGGGCAAAGAGTGATCTTTTGATCCACCTTGAGGGAGGTAAGGATGAAAAGGAGGTGTAGGTGGCGGGAGGCCTGTGGTTAGAGCCAGTGACGGCCACACCCTCCTGGGGTCTGACGCCCCTGGAGTCAGCGTAGCAGGAACTCAAGTTACACCTTCTGCTCCTCAGTAGGTTCAGTGGCTTCCACTTCGACAGGTAAATTCTGTAACTGGGTGACTCAGCCTGGGGCCTGGGTCACCATGAGCTCCATGGGAAGCACAGGCCCTGCCAGGGCAGAGAGGTGGAGGGCCCTGAGGACCCTGTGAGTTGAGGAGCCTCTGGAGAGGCAGGGTGGCAGGGGGTGCTCAAGCCACCACAGGAGCATGGAGGGCAGCAGGGTCTCAGGAAGGCACGTTGAGCAGTGGCAGGCAGGATACAGGCCTCCTGCTGCCTGTCCCTTAGGCTCGTCCTCTCATGTGATGCCTGAGGGTGAAAGGCAGGGTGGACATTTGGATTGGAGGGTGTCAGGGTGAGGAAGAGGTTGTGATGGATTGCTTGCTTTTACAAGTGTCCAAAAATGAATCCTTCCTCCAATCTGGAAGTGGATTGTTCTCCTGGAAAATGGTAAAAATCCTGATTGTGCTCTTTGGAAACATCTGCCACGTCATGAGGCATCCATGGAGCTGTAGGAGTGTGCAGCTACCGTCTGGGGTGTGTGACACAGCTCCTCTGCCCACCGTGCTGCCGAGGTCACACCTACTCCACCAGGAGGCTCCAGGCAGGGGCCAGGCCTCCATCTTGTTGGGGAGGCCGGAGTGCACTGCATGCAGAGAGGGCCAGGCACCTCCTCACCTGAGGAGTTGCTTGTGTGGCATGGCTGGTCCTCTGGAGGTGTGAGATCCACAGCAGGGTCCTATCAGGGCCTATCCCAGAAAAGCCTGAGCAACCAGGGGAACCCAGATGACAGGCCAGGCGAGCTCAGGGCAGTGAGCCCCAGGTGCCCCGGAGTCCCTGCCCTCCACGCAGCGTGTCACCTGCTACATTTCAAGCTACTGGGCTGCAGTGTGCTTCTTCACATTCTTGGTACAGAGCCGCAAGGCCCAAGGTAGATGTCGGGAGCCCGTCATCTACCAGAATGGCACAGGTCCAGCCCTGAGCAGTCTTCCCGGGTGGCTGCTGCCTCTGCACGGACCTGGCAGTAGTGGTCAGTGCCTCCCCTGGGCAGGGAGCTTTCCCATAGCTCCCAGACCAATGTGGACATTGACCTTGTGTTCCATGGCAGCAGCGCTGGACCCGCCTCCTTCACCAGCCCAGGGAGTGCCCACCCGAAGATGCCCGAGTGGTGACATTTCACATTCCAAGCCATCCACAGCTGACAGGAGCTCAAGCTGGATGAGCTTCATTGATGAGGTCAGGACTAACAAGTGACTGCTGAGGCCCGGCAGGATGTGGACCATCCCGTGTGGGGACAGACACCTTGTCCTAGAAGGAGGGTGCTCACCTGCCCATGGCCACCAGACCACCGGCCCCGGGCTCACCTTTCTCCGGCTGGCTCTCAGTGCTGAGTTACCAGGATGTTCTTCCTGGGATTCCACCAAACATTGAGGAACACGTGTGTATGGCAAATCATTTAGGGGAAGTAACTTTTGTGAAATACTTTAGAGAGCCACCAGCTTTGTTTAAACAATGAGAACCTGCTTTGTTTTAGGGATACAGGGACCCCACAAACAAAACAGATCACATCCCTGCCCTGATGGTGCTTGTGGTCCTGCCTGGGGGTGGGCAAGAGAAAGGCAGAATAAACATCCAATATGTGGTTAAAAGCCAGGTGGTAGCCGGCACCGTGGACTCATGAAGCAGTAGAGGGCAGGAGTGTTTTGAAAATGTGGGGGAGGCCTCAAGAGCACTTGGCTCTGACATCTGGGGGAGAAGCCTGGCCTTGTGCTCTCGGGGACAGCCTGGCCAGCTGCCCATGTAGAGAGGGAGGACAGTGTCCTAGTATAGCAGGAGACTTCCCCTGACCCCTGGCCAGTTGACCTGATGTCATCAGGCTTGTTGCCATAGCAACCTTGAAAGTAGTGCTGTTCCCACCCTCTAAGTGAGGCACCCGTCCCAGGAGCACGGTGTCCTAACAGACCTTGCCCTAACTGCCACCTCTGTTCTATTTTCTTTGGCTCAGAAGATTCTTGTAAAGTATATTTAATGCAGTGTTGAAATTGGTAGTTTTTTCCCCGGCCCCAAAGACTGCCACATCTCGGGGGTCTTCACCCGCTCTTGTGAAGACCTAGTTGTGGAGATCTCCCTTGTGAATCCCAGCTGAGGAACCAAAGGGGAGACTGGCCTCCACCTTCCCTGAGCAGAGAGGCAACCCTGCAGCTGACTGCCCGGGAGGTGTGGGCAGCACTCCAGCCCTGAGACTAGCACCGCTCTGTCACTGAGGAGGGTGACAGCACTCTCCTGCCTGGCCTCTGTAGCAGACAGAGTGGCTGCTCTGCCTCATGGGACCCGCAGCCTGAGCAGCTCCGAGCACTGATGATAAGCCACCCTCAGAGCACCTGGCACGTGCTGGGCTGGCTCACCACATTTCTTGGAGCCTGACTTGAGTCTAACTCAGTAGGACTTTTAAACCCTGCATTTAAAACTCTTGCCTGGAGAGTCCCCACCATTCCCATTAGCACCAGTCCATCACATATCCAGAGGTCTGGGGTCTTGCCTGGCCTGGTCTTAACAGAGGGGAGCCTCCCATATCAGTGGAGCTGTGCAGAGCTTTGACTTGTCCTGGAAGAAATCATGGTCAAAGAAAGTTAGTTGATTGAAATGAAATTGATTCCACATTTGTGTTATGATTTATTAACCTGATTTCAGGACCTGTGACATTGTTTTTATTGTAATAACGTTCTTCAGTGTGGCTGTCATTCCTCTAACAGGTTGTATGTACACGGCATGCGCGCACATGAACACACACTTCATTCTGGTCCCTTGGCTGCTTAAAGGTATCTTTGACAAGCTAGAGTTTTAAGTTTTCACACAGTCCAGTATAACAGTCCTTTTATTGGAACTTCAGAGTAGCAGATATTGCCTTCAGAGATCATTGCTGCTGCAAGATGGCAAAAACTGTCTTGCTGATGCTCTCTTCCCCGTGCGTTCTGTCACAGTTGGCATGGTCTGCAGTACGACCTCGCGGCGTTCCTGCGTAGCTAGTGTTGCACTCCAGGACCTGCTGGATGTGTTGTCAGCTGCCTCCAGAACAATAGGCCCGCTGGGTTCTGTTCAGAGCTCCCGGATACGCCATCTGCACGTGAGCCCTGTCCTGCCTGGGTGCTGTGCCCTTGTCCCAGGCTTGCTGTTTACTGTTGGGGAACACTGCCCTACAGAAGGTTTGGCATGTGGCAGGATGTACCCTTTCCATTCTTTTTTTTTTTAAAAAATATACTTTATAGTTGCAGATAGACACAAAACTTTATTTTTTTATTTATGTTTACATGGTGCTGAGGATCAAACCCAGTGCCTCACACATGCCAGGCAAGCGCTCCACCACTGAGCCATGACCTCAGCCCCCTTTTCATTCTTATTCCCAAATATTGACTTGGAGTAGGAACATAAAGGAAGAAGAGTGTGCACAGAGTCTAGGGAAAGCATAAGGGAGGTAGATTGAGGTCAGGGGCTGCTGCATGGGTAGTAGGTGGGAGTCCAAGGAAATGATCTCAAACCTGCAATCCAGAAGCACAGGACCAGGAAAGGAGCATGTCCATAAATACTCTTCTGTTGGAGAACGCGCTCTCTACTCAGGCACAGCTATCAGCACACGTGGGAGGCATGGCTGGGTCTCCCGTGGCCCTTGCCTGTGGGCACGAGCCCTGTCTTGTCCTGAGAACATGCATGTCATCCCACATGTCCGGTGCATCAGACCAACGAAGCAAAGAGTGCCAACTTAGGATACTTTAAAAGCTTCCCTGGGACTAGCAGGCTCCTAGGACCTGGGACTTTGGGTTTTAACACTGGGACAGGCTGGTCACCTAGATCATGGCACTTTATAAGATATCAATACAGCAGTAATCAATATTATGAAAACACACTGTTCCAAGTATTAAAGACCCTAAAAGGAAAAGCACCAGAAGAGACTAAGCCCATGGGGAAATCTGATAATGACAGCGACTGTAAGCTGGGGCCCATGACAGCTGGGAGCTGTGCCTGTGGACGTGGCGAGGCTCGATGGGCCTGTGAAGGAACTTCAAGCTGGCTTCAAGGCAGAACCCAGCCCTGGGCTGTCGGGGTCCTCCCAACCAGGTATCAGTCTCCCCCCTCGGCCAGTGGGGAGGAGGGGATCCCCGGGAGTCCCCAACACAACGGCTGAGAAAGGTAAAGTCGTCCGGCACGCGATTACCACGCCTGAGCCGGAGAGTTCTGTCTTAAGCAGGAGCTGATTTATTGAGGGGAGATGCAGGCTTATATAGAGGAGGGGGTAGGGGTCCTGTTACTGAGCTAAGAATGAGGAAGTGGGATGTGCAGAGGCACTTAGGTAGGAGAGTATGCATTGTCCATGCCTTGTCCACGTACACGGAAGCGGAGGTCAGCCAATAAGGGCGAGGTGATGGCTCTCCCGGGGCAACATGGTCAGGCCTGAGCTAGTAGCTCGGTGCCATTTTATGGCATGCCCTTGCATATGTCCCCCACACTGGGCATGCCAGCGATGCTCCTGTAACAGGGATTCAGGAAGGAACAGAAGAGAGGCCAGGAGTGATGGGCAAATCAAACCCGTAGGAAATGGGGCTGGCGTCCTGCCTCAGACCAAGACGACCGGAGAGTCAACTTGGGGTACTTTAAAAGGCTAAGTCACATTTGTGGTAAAGACTCCACCTGTGTAAAGCAGAAGCTGTGCAGGTACGGGGAAAGCGGGTAAATCGGACGTGTCGGACTGTCATGCATGTCCTCAGAACAAGACGGGGCTCATGCCCACAGGCAAGGGTCACGGGAGACCCAGCCACGCATCCCACGTGTGCTGACGCCCGTGCCTGAGTAGAGAGCGCGTTCTGAAACAAACGGGGGGTATTTATGGAAACGTGACAGAAATCAGATGGCAGAAGTTCTCGTGGAACTCCACAGGCACCTGCCGACTGCAGTGCAGTAGGCTGGAGATCAATCCGGACAAGGCCCTTCCTCCTGGAAACCTAACGGGAGGAGAAATCCCTTGAGGGTGAAGATGCAAGTATAAACCAGCCTTGCAGAATTTCTGCAAATGACAAGAACTCTGCAGGTGGAAGACACGATGCTTTGATTAGAGAAGGACTCGTGGCTGTGGACACCTTCATCAACAACAAATTTTAAAAATTATTACCAAACCCAAAACTATGAAAATTAAGAGGCTGAAGTATAAGAAATCAAATTTTTAAAAAGTAGTAAGTAGAGAAGGGAATAAAGCATTTATTAAATGAATAAATTAGTCTCATGTTTTTGGAAAAAAAAATAGACAAATTATAAGCTATTTTATTCAAGAAAATTTTTGAAGAAAAAGATAACAGCAAGTATTGATACAGAAGTTTACTGAAAGCACAAGAGACTAATTTACAAATATATGAAAACATATTTGAAGAGTCTAATTAGGAAAAAATTAGTTTTAACAAAATTAACCCCAATAGAGACAGAAAGCTTAAATAAACTAATTAACATGGAAGAATAGAAAACATTTTCCAGGAACTACCTTTAAAAAATGGTACCAGGACCAGTTACTTTCACAGGAAATACTAATGAAGAAAGCCCAAATAACTATCACATAGAGTTCTAAAGGTGTGATCAGTTTCCAAAACCTCATTAATAGACTGATACACAAAATCAGGTAGGGGCTTAGGAATGCAGAGGTAGTTTAGTATTAGGAAACCTGTTATCCATAGTGCACATGAGAGTCAGAATCCTGTGGAAGTCAACTGATGCCACTGACTTTCAAACGCTGTGTGTGCTGTGGGGGGATAGCAGATGCCCTCCTCCGGAGCTTGTTTCTGTAGTGCCATGAGATTCCTGCGTGTGGACTGAGTCACTGGCTAGGTGTGTTGATGAGCGGGGAACCAGGGTCCTCCTGTGGGTGGAGAGGGGACCACAGGGATGAGTTGGATTGGAACGGGCCAATCAGCGTGATCTCATTATCCCTAAAGTGTGCAAATCCGGACACACTTCTTGAGCCGCATCTGCTGAAAGTGCAGAAGGTGTGATACCCCAGTAATGGGGCCCACACCTGGCTCCCTAACTGTTGTTCCCACTGAAAGGATCGTGTGGAACTCGGGGAAGGGCTGATGCCAGGACTGGGTAGAGGAGATGCAGAATGAGCCAGGAACGAGGGCGAGGAGAACAGTCTAGAACCCGGAGGAGGGGAGGCTGGTTTTTAAAATGGGTAAAGCTGAACAGACACGTTGGGTGAGAAGGCGGGCTCCTGAACGTGCTGCAGGTCTTAGTTGAAGCCCACAGTGAGACACCACTAAGCACTTCCTAGAGGGGTTGGAATGGACTGACGACACCGAGCAGCTAGACACGGATGCCCTCCTGGTGAAGGATGCCCTCCTGGTGAAGTGCTGACTTCCAGCCACCCTGGGAAGTCTCTTTAAAAAGAGCTAGACATGTGACCACAGGACCCAGCCACCTGGCTTTTGATGCTTACCTGAGTGCAGCGAAAACTCAGGTGCACACAGGTCCCTGGTGGCTTCACTAAGAACCCTGAGCCTCCACAGCCACCCTCGCCTGGGGAATAGAACACAGCAAAGTTCGTCCACGCAGTGCAGGTCTGTGCATCACTAAGGACAGAGTGGGGAGCAGATTACTGGACTCGCGACACTGCAAATGAGCTTCCAAGTGAAGAAGCCAGACAGACCGCAGGTGGCATTACCCCACGATGGCAAGATCATAGGGACAGACCTGACCAGGGGTCCACAGGGTGGAGTGGAGGGCCACAGGGAGTTCTGGGGGCCGGGGAATCATCTGTCTGGATTTGAGAGGTGGTTATGTGCCTGGGCGATGGTCAACACGCACAGAACTGTGCGATAAGGGGGTTGATTTCACTGTATGCACATCATATCTTTAAAGGACATTTGAGTCATGAAAGAGAAGGCTGTGCGTCTGTCCCAGCCGAGGGAAGCTGAAGAGCACACTGCAGGCTCATCCAGGAAGAAAGGCGTGCACGGGGGCTGAGGGTTGTGAGGTGGAGGTGCCTGTCTGGGTGGCCTCCGCAGGTACCGGCACCTGATAGGAAGCACCTGGGCTGTGGCTCCCAAGGCCATGCTGGGGAAGCAAGCCCTGGGGCAGCCACCTGATGGCCCTCACAGGAAGGGGTCCTGAGGGGACAGCATGGGATCGCAGCACCCCTGCGAGTGTCCTGTGCCCCTCACGTTTCTGCCACTTGAGGGCATTTGGAGGAAGACTTTCCAATGGAATGCAGACTTGGATGTGCTTGTCCCCGGTTCTGCGTGGTTTTAGAACCCACCTGACAACTTCTGCTCTAAAAACAATCCGGTTACAGTTTGATTCATTCATTCCTCGTGTAGACCAGGAAACATGATCCTTAAGTTAGCCTTGACAGAGTGGGTGTGGTCCTGGTGTTTCCCTGTGCACGAGTGTGCTGGTGCTCCTCGCTGCCTCGTCCTTCGTGTCCCTCCAAGAATGGTCGCACTTCCTCAGAACTCGTGTGGGGGCCGAGTTCGGCTGGGTGTGTTTCCGAACATTTTGGGCACGAGGTCTTCGTCTCATCAGTGTCGGATGGTTGTTTCCGACATCCAGAAGAGTTGCGTTAGGCCTTTTTGCCAAGTTCCCTGATCAGTTCTGACATCAGTGAATTGTTTACTCAGTCCCCTCTGGGAACAACGGCCATGGGGTCTGTCCTCCCCTATACCTCGATGTGTCTGTCTGCAGGCGGTACTAAGAGTGGTGATACCGCCTCTGGGATGTGCCTCTGCAGACTGTGCTTGAAGTGCGCTGTGTCCTTCTGTACGGCACGGTGACTCGGCGCACACACTCAGCCGCTCTTCTCCAAGAGGCGGACACAGCTGCTCCCTCAAAGGAGCAAAAGCACGATTTTCGTATTGCGACGTCTGCCTTATTTCGCAGGATGGTCAGTAGTTCTGTCCGCGTTGCTGTAAGCGGCAGGTTGCCATTCTCCGAGGCTGAGTGGCGTTCTGTGGTGTGTGTTCTCTGTCCACCTCTCCACTGCTGGACGCTTCCTTGTGAACGGCACTGCGGTAACAGGAGCCCTTTGACAGATGTGACCTGTGGTGACACCGCTGAATCTCCTGGGGTTCCCGGTATTTGCCACTTATTGAATATAAGAGTTGATGAGCGGTTCCCAAGCATTTAAGATTTACTGAAAACCGTCGTGTTTTTAAAAGCCGCCTAACCTTACATAGTTGAGATACGTGGACTGCGATAGTGCCAGATGTGCCCAAACTGAGCTTGTGTTCACCTGTGGTGGGAATCGGGATTTTGAGTGCCCGCCATCCTCCTAAGCCCTCTGTGTTGAGGAGAGCACACCAGGTAGGAGCTGCCCGTGTCTACTGGGGCAGGGGCATGCAGATTCAAAAGCACACCATGGCAGCCCCTCAGGAGCCCGCCGTGTTCCTTCCGTCATCTCTCACTTAAGCCAGAGGTCACCCTGTGCTGGATTTTCTGAGAACCAGTCTCTGCCTTCCACACAGTTTCATCACCTGAGCATGCAGCCCTCGTGGCAATGGTCAGGCTTTGCTTGTGGTTTTTGCTAACTGTGAAAACTAAACCATGTTATCTATGTCATGTATGTGTTCACTGCAAGCAGCTTTATCCAACCTTATGCTCCCAAGACTCACCCACAGCTGCGCACACCTAGTTGGGTTTTGTTCTGTGATATCCCGTTGGTGAGTTGGCTGTGATTGATTTGCACTTTCCACAGCTGATGGACGCTTGGGAGTTAGCGCTGTCTCGTTCCGCGTGGCGCACAGGCCTGTCCCCGTGTGCTCTTACTGCACACACGCATGTGTTTCTGTTGGGGTGTGTGCCAGAGCTGCTGGCCACATGGTGTGATGGTCATCCATGGTAGAGCATGGTCCAGCTTTCCAATGTGGTTACCCCAGTTTGCCACCGTCGCCAGTGTCTGCAGGTTTCCTGCTGCCCCGCCCACGTGTGCATGGCAAGCCACTAGTGGTCCTTGTTGGCGTTCTTGTGTCACACTGTGGTTTGCAGTTCTGTGATGCCTGATGCCGTTGACCACATCGTCATGGGGTTGCTTGCTGCTGCTCTGGCTCTTGTCTGAAGTGTCCACCCAGGACCTTGATCTGTGTTCCTGTCGCACTGTCTTGCTCTGGATGCGAGCTATAGGCTGGCCACACATGTGACAGCTGCCGCCACCCGGGGCAGCTTTCACGCCTCTGCATCCTGTGGGACAGAGGGCTTTACTGCTGAGCTGCTGAGGTTGGGTCAGGACTCCTGCCTTTCTTTGAGGTCTTCTCCCTAAGAGCGGAGGACATTCTTCTGTTTGGGGTTATGGAGTTGGCAGACACTTCTGTGTTCCTCCTCTAGGCTTGTGGACCATGACCAGGACTCTGCTCCACACTCATCTGCATTAAGGAGAGTGGAAGTGATGTGTGGAAGCCACTCTCCACCGTGGCTGGCCTGCAGCCATGGAGGGCCTGTCCCTCTGCTCAGAGCTTAGTGTCCCTGCACATTGGGCACCATCCTGGATCTTGGCTGGTTTTGTGGATTTGGTGTAAGGTGTGAAGCAGAACCTGTACCTAAATGATGTGAACTGTTCACTCCTTCCCTGCATCTGAAGCAACTACTTGGTCACTAATTCAACAAGTCCTCTTTAGAGCTCTTTATTCTGTCCACTGATCTATTTATTGTTCCACTGTGACACGCTGACTTGACGTAGCTTGGTAGCAGGTTTTCCCATCTGTGAGAGCAAGTGCTTCATTTCTTCTTTTGCAGACCTGGGGTTATGCTTGGCCAAGCCATTTCCATCGGCACATGTTTTTCGAAATTGGTGTATGTATACCAGAGTAAATTTTTAAATACTTTGTTTTAGAATTGGGACCTGATCGACTCTCTAGATTGGCTTGAAGGGAGTTAACATCTTTACAATTTGGATTATTAAATCCACAGGTATGATATATTCCTCCATTTATTGAGGTCTTGATTTTTCACAGTAGTGGTTCACAGCTTTTCCCTACAGGTGATATAGTTAAGTGCAAATGGTCTATTGTAAACAATGTGTAGATTTTAGTCATTTTTATTGAATGCAGAAAGTATTTCTCACTCTTGCCCTATTTATGGTAGTTCAGAATGACCTTCATGTGGCAAAATATCCTCATATTCCTTTTGTTTAAAACTCTAACTAGACTTATGAGTCACATGTTCACAAATTACCCAAGTTGGCAGGCACTAAAAGGCCCTCAAGGACACATCATAACAACCACGCCAGTCCCTGTGGTGGTGCCTGCGAAGTGGCAGGGCCACTGACAAAGACCACCAGTGCTCCCTGGGCAGGCACCTCCATGCTGTGGCCGGGGCATGGGGGCGTCAGGTCGGTACGCACGGAACTGTACATCTAAGGGTGAGTTTTCCTGTATGTAGCTTGCACCTCAGTAATACTTGGCTTTAAGATATTGCTTAATGCAGCGAATGGTCGTTTTGATTTACATACGGATTTGCCATTTTTATTGCTCTTCATCTTTTAGCCTTTTTATGACGGTATTCCCTTTGCCTGAAGAATACCTTTTAAACAGCGGCAAGCTGGCACCACCTCAGAAGGGCTCAGAAGAGCCAGTTCCTTAATTAACAAGAAATTTGCGAGCTTGCTATCGAACACCCATTGTGAAAAATTGAATTATACAAATTTACAAGGGAGAGTGTAACATTTGGAAAGATATAACCAAAGCTTAGCCTTCCCGTTGTTTTTGTTCTGATTCCATGCCTTTGGGGTCATTTTTATCAAGGCGTGCTACTGAGCATCTCAATGCCACCTTCACAGTGTCATCCCTAGTAGGCGCATTTACACGGCAGAAATCAGCAATTGCAGCGAGCTGGGGCTTTATGAACCTGACTGTCTAGACCAGTGAATGGTGAAATGCACACCGGGACTGGGCATGGTTTCATGAATGCGGTTCACCTGTAGCAGCCACACCCACTTTTTGTGTCTTGCCTTAGCTGCTTTCAGGCCTCAACAGCAGTCATGTCATTGCAGCTGGGACTGTGGCCCACAGAACCCGAGGTGTTCACCTTCTGGCCCTGTGGGGACACATGCCACCTCTGGCCAAGAGGGAAGATTGCAGAAGAGCGGTTGGCAGTGTGTGGTATTTTTAAGAGTGTGCATGTCTGGCCATGGCCCTTTGCATCGCACACAAATTTAAATATCCTCCCGGAGCTAACGATATCCCAGTTGAGCAAAGAAGTCACTTTTGTCCGTGCCACGCACCCAAGGGCCTGCCATCTTCAGCTTCTTTGACTTCACCCCGTTTGCCAGGTAGTCAGGTGGAGCTGTGTGCTCTCTGCTGTGACAACTCACCATGGGAACCAGGCCCGTGGGGACTTGGCGAGGAGTTGAGCCCACTGCACTAGTGGAGCATGTGCAGCCCCTCCTTCACGTAGATCGTGTTTAGAAAGCACGCGCGTCTTTGTGCATACTCATTCCTGGACGTCAGTTCAACCCCTTATCACGTTGTTACCTTTGAGCACTTTTTCATGTGGAAATTCTGGTTTTTTCTTTTTATGAAATGTTTTAATCTTTTTTTTTTTTTTTTTTTTTACATTTTTCCTTGGTATAGAATTCTGGGTTGGCAAGTGTTTTGTTCAGAGTCCAGAACCATGCCTTCCACCTTGGGCTTCCCTGTCCTTGAGATGTCAGTGGTCAGTGGCAGCCTGCGTTCTTTGAAGAGACACCTCCCCAGATGCAGATCTGACCAGGTGCATATAGTATTCTTGTGCTGTGTTGAGATCACGGGACTTCCTGAAATTGTAGCTTTGTCTTTCAACAGTCTTGGAATGTTTTCTTCTGTGATTTCTTCACTTGCTATACTGTACCATTCTTTCAAATTTCCTTCTGTGAGCCCATTTGCATACCTGGTGAAATCCACAATATCTTCTGAGTCTCATGTTATCTCTGTTATCTTCCATTACTTCATCTACATGGTCCATTGTGTTGATTTATTTTGATCCAAAAGTACTTTTCACTGATTTTCTTTTCCACTCTGCTGGATTTGTTTCTAAAGCATAGTATATACTATTACCTGCACTTGTCGTCAATTCTAGCATTTTCATTTTCTGAAATAGTTGGGGGTTCTTTCCTGAATTTTGCAACCTTGGCTTTTTTCTACTTGAACACAGTAAAGCAGTTATTTTAAGTTCCAGCTGTAGCATCCCTAAAGTCTGTTAGTCTTCGTTTCTCCTGCTTTTTGTTCATATTGTCTTACCTCCTTGGATGTCTACTGTTTTAGTTTTTACTTTGTCATGTCATTGCATTTGAAAAGTCATGTGTAGAAGTGGCATGTTGCCTGGGAGCATGTTTTCTCCCAGCAGTCCAGGGGGCCTGGCAGTCTGTGATCATGCCTCGGTCCTCGTCTTGGGGATTAGTATGATTGGAGCAGACCTCTAGCTCCTTTAAGGCTCCACGAGTGACAGCTCACCCTAATTCCTCCAGGATGGTCATTAGGATTCCTCCCCCAAAATGAGGAACTTGCAGGCAGCCTCTGTGCCCTGTGGCTGCGCAAAGCAGAGGCCCAGAGTGGCCACTGTCTGCTCTTACTGTCTGACCCATCCATTTCTCAAAGCTGAGTTCAAATCTGACTTCCTGGTTAGAAACGGAAAGCCCTTCCATATTGAAAACAACAAGACTCTCTCCTCTTGGCCCTGCCTACCTCCCCGTCTTCTTTCTGGGGACACAGAGCACTTCTATGCCACAAGCAGATTGTGCGCGGGCACCCCCGGCTCTGAACGCCGCCTTGGGCTTCATCTGTTAAGGTGCTTCCTCTCTGCCTGCATCTTGCGGTGCCATAAGCAGACGAGGGCTTGTGCACTGCAGGGTGCAGGCCAGTGGCCACCCTGGGCGTTGCCCCTCCTGCTGCAGGTTGGGCAAGTAGGTGATGTCAGTCCTGTGGCCGCCCCAGAGTGTCCTCCAGTGCAGGGGGACTGGCTACAAGCTCTTTGCCGGAAGAAACTGCTACCTTGTGTTTCCAGATTCGTGGGTGACGTGAAGTTTTGGGATGCCAGATCTCATCATATGAAACAGGTTTTGTGCGGTATTTAGAGTGAGATGAAATGGTTTTATTGAACTTGATTTATATGAAAATCTAAAGGGGAATTTGTGGCAAAAGTCACACCTTTTTGCCAAGCCTAACCCTTACTCTGTAGCTCTTTGCTAAATACTGTGAAGTATTGATCTAAAGCAGCAAGGTGGCTGCTTCAGCCTGGGTCTGAACGGTGCACCAGACTGTGGGTCCTCACAGCCTGTCACACAGTGGTTGGTCTGCCCACTAGAAAAAGGAGTCCTAAGTTCTCTGCTTTAATTGTCTCCAATACAGGTGACATGGTTTCTGCTGCCTCTTATTAAACTGAGCGCAAGAATCCCTTCATGCCATCTTAAGATGTGTATTAGCTTTACGTGGCTATCACAGAATACCTGAGATAATCAAATCGTAAGGAGGAAAGATGACTCTTAGCTCATGGTTTCAGAGGTTCGGGCCCTGGCCACCTGACCCTCCGGCTCGGGCCTGCAGCCAGGCAGCACGTCATGGTGGGAGCGTGTGGTGGAGCACAGCCTGAGTACGGACTCTACACTCGCTGTCCTTTGGGGCCACGTGGCCAGGGTTAGTGGTGGGAACTATTGCCTGTCCTCCGCGTCTGCTCAAGGGGCCTTGTTCTACCACCACACCCCATCCAGGGGCTCCAGGGTAGCTGTTGGAGTCCACTTCTTGCTCCATCTGTCCTCTCAAGGTCCTTTGCTACACAGATCCCTCACTTGTCTGAAAGCAGAGCCTTTGAGGAAATGCACACGGGTTTGTCTTTTATTTACCCAGATCCTAAAATTAAAGTGTAGGTCCCTATGTTTGCAAAGGAAAAAGAAAAGACGGCTTTCCAGAGAGTGTGGCTTTGGTCTCCTGTGACAGCAGCCCGGGGCAGTTGAGCTGGCGTGGCTCTAGTGTCACACCCCTGAGCTCTGTCTTTGGAGTTCTACCTTGCTTCAGAGGTCCTCCATGGGCTGGATCCTTCCCTCCTGAGGTCTCACAGGGACCTTGGTAGGAACACTGTGGTGAGAGATTAAGACCTGATGTCCCTTCCTGCCTGGAACCCATGATACCATGCAGCGATGCTCAGCAACCAGTGAGCAGGCCGTCACTGGATTGCAGGTGACGGACGCGCTGCCAAGGAGAAATGCCTGCATGGGGAGCATAGAAGGGGTCCAGACTTGTGTGTGGGGTCAGGGAAGTCTCCTTGAGAGGCAGCATTGAATGAGATCTGCACCCCTGGAAGGGGCAAGAGAGGAAGAGAAAATGCATGTTGGAGTCACTGAAGGGGGACCCCACAGTGCCCTGGAAAAATCTAGGCAAGGCCCCATGTGCTCTCCCTGCAGTGAGGATTGAGGGGAAGCCAGGGACAGCACTCTGAGATGTGTAGGCACTGGGAAGCCATTCAGTGGAAGGCCCAGAACCGCCGTCTTGGAGCTGTTGCTGAGTTGTTACCCTGGCTGTGACATGGAAAAAGTGCCAGAAGGAGCACTAGACGATCCCAGTGATCTAGGCAGGGCTGAGAGGGGTGTCAGTGGTGGGATCCTATGTAGGCAGATGGAGGGGGTGAGCGCAAAGACTCTGACTGGACAGGGGCAGAGGAGGAACAAGCAGCCTCGGCCGGGAACACAGGCCTGGCTTGTGCCCCCTCCAGGGGCAGGTGGTCCTGCGTGCTCTGCCTGAGTGCAGCTTATTCCTCCATCCTGCCCATGCCCCTCACTCTGGTTGTGGGCTCTTGTGCTCCATTTTCCAGCCCAGCATACCTATCATCAGAGAGGCCAGAGGAGACCTGTGGCCCACTGTGGCATGGCCGGAAGAGTGTCCCCTGCTCAGAAGGATGAGGAGGGGCATGGCAGCCTGCCCTCCTTGCTCTGCCCCTTGGTGCTCACTTGTGAAGGTGGGGAGGCCTTGGTCTGCAGGGTGGTGCATCTGGGGGCAGCAGGGCGGGCACCACACGTGTGCTGAGTCTAGCTGGAGTGGCACTGCACCTAAGAGAAATAACCCTCAGGATCACTGTTCAGATGATGAACTGATTCTCTAAGTAAACCATCACAGAAGACTCTTCCACAGAAGAGACACGAGGAAATGAAACTTCCTCTCACTGGGACTTTCTTGGTAAATATGCAAACAGATGTATTAAATTAAGATCATAGATTTAAAATGATCTCGGATACCTCACTTTTTAAGCACAGAGGATGAGCTCCTACAGTGTTAAACAGGCTAGTGGGCATGGAAGTTGTTTTTCTTGTGGAAAAAAAAAGGTTGAAAAAACAGTTATTGATTGGAGCCCTCAAGGTCCTTATTTTAGTATGTCTGAAGTGGCATCATTTCAATAAGAGCTACGTTGGGACACCAGAGCCACTGTGGGTACATTCCCAATGCCATCACCTGACGCAGCGGCCAATGCCTTGGGTCTACGCTGGTGGACCAGGGCAAACAGCAGACCTCAGTGCCAGAGATCGAGGGGGTTGATTTACACAAAATATGCATTTTAAAAGCAACTCTAATGCACATATTTTTATTTTCAGCTTTGTGGTATTTGCTTTCTGTCTCGTCCTTGTGGACAGAAATTATTTTCTTTAATTATAACTGTTTTTAGCAATTTCATGTAGTGCTGTTTTCCTCCTGGGATGACCTGGGTTGGCCTGTGCTAACACAGGTTAAGTTCTCCCGGTTCCCAGGGCCACTGTGCACTGGCAAATCCTGGCTTTTCCCTCAGCCTCCGTGGTGCAGAGAACAGCCTGCCCCAGGACTGGAGGCCGTGCCTCATCGCACTGGTCCTGAAAGGGAAACCATGTTAAGATCCTGAGCAATGCCCAGATTCTGCAGAGGGCAGCAGGAATGCTGCTGCAGGGACCTGGGCTGGGGGAAGGCCATCATGGCCACTGCCCACACCACTGAGAACCATGCGAGGCTCCAAGGGCAGTCTCGCCACCCCTGCAGCACGAACCTCCTGCCCAGTATTGTAAGTGGGGCATCAGCCCCAAGAGGAGCGGTGACAAATTTAGGTTCCTTTGGTGTCTGCAGGTCATTACTGGACTTTGAGCAGCTGGCCATGAGGTCACAAAGCTTCCTCAGCAGCTGGAGACCCGACCACGGCCCCGCCCTTCATGACAGCCGAGAAGAACCCTCCCTGGAGGAGGCACCGGCAGACACGTGTGTGGGTGGCCGTGGGGCCCCCAGCACTTCCTATTCTGAGTGGGAGGGAGGGCAGCAGGCTTTGGGGCCAGGATCTGGGAGACCTGGAACAGTAGTGTGGGCCTCGGTGCTCAGGGGACGGCGCTGGCGGCCTGGCCCTCCTTGCTGTGCTCGTGATGCCTGCAGACCCAGAGCCGCCAGCGCCGTGGGCAGCGGGCATCACTGGAAGGGCTGTGCCGCCCTGGCCAGCTTCCCCGTGGACGGGAGCAGTGGCCCGTGCTGGTGGCAGTGTAGTGCGTGACCCCTGCCAGCCTCGCGGGCTGCCCACACCCTGTGGCGGGCCAGGGCGGGGAGCACGTGTCCCTCCAGCTACTCCATGCTGGCCAAGCCGGCCTCTTTTCTGGGAAGGTTCGTCTTTCAATTGAGACACTAGGAGACAAACGTAGGTGTTTATCTTGAACCCTGAACTGCGTGTGAAAATGTAATCAAAGCCTCAGCGCCCGGGGGATGTACTTCATAACATTTAATGACACCCGTGGGGTGAAATCCAGCAGCCGGCGCGGCCTGGCCGCGCGTGCGCGTGAGGACCCGGCTCAAGGCATGTGGTGGGAAGCCGTAATTGACTGTTAAGTCCCCTTGGAAAGAACCATAACATCCTTAGTATGAAGGAAATGTTCGTCATAAGGTCCTGAGGTTTTATTTCAAGCTCTCACAAGGAAGTAGTTTGGATTCATGTGTTTTTGTAGAAAACTTAGTTTGATTGAATTTCACGCTTTGATGTATCTATTTCCCAAACCTTATGAAGTCCCAGTGTGCCTCGGGGTTCTAAAGCAGCAATTGGGAAACCCTGGGTTGGTTGGCCAAACTCAGAACAGGGCCCTTAATTGCAAGGCAGCCCAGGCCCTGGGGGCAGAGTGCCCTGACCTCCTGTGATGCCCCACACCTGGTGGGCATCCCCTGTGACCTTGGGGCCTGCAGGGTACAGCTGGAGAACTATAGATGTGTTTTGATGGGAAGTTTATGTAATTAAGAAAACGTGAAGCCTATTTGAAGTGTCTCTGCGAGGAGCCACCTTTCGAGTGTCGATCATCTGCACGGAGCAGCTGTCCCTGGGGACCTGAAAGCTGGGGTGAGCTGTGATGTGTTTTTGGTGGAGTAGGACAGTCAGCAGACAAACTCACGCTCTGCTTTCATCCTAGAATAAAGGGCCTTGACCTTTCCTACGTGGCGCCTTAAGGACTTAAGGCCACCTTTCGTTTGCTTGATGCCATCAAGAAAACAGGTCACCACCGGAAAGGAGCCCAATGCTGTCCTTTGCAAGCCAGACCCACGTCCTCTTCATAGTCCTACAGAGCACACCTGCAGCCTCCATGTATAAAAATGTCACAGAATTAAAAGTAACGTCCCCAAAATTGTACAGTGGAGTGGCGTGCTGTTTTGCACTGGACTGTTCTGACCCCAGTGCCACAGCTGGAGTGTGGAGGCTGGAAACTTCTGGGGAGAAGAGGGCAGCCAGGCTGCAGTGCTGCAGAGCCTGGCAGTTCCTCCCCTTTACATCCTGCCGATTCATGGCGGCCATCACACGCTGTTGCAGGACAAGGAGAGGGGTTCTTAACCAGCTGCGTGACTTGTGGCCAGCATGGTTGCTGAACTGTACAAGCCGAGGAGCACAAAGGTGAACCCGAGCAAACCCACTGGAAGGCCGGCTGGCCTGGTCTCCTTTTATCCCCCCAGCATGACCATGAGATGCAGGGCCCAGCTGTGGTCCTGTGGGAACACAATAGGTTTCCGGTGCTGGAGGTGACAAGCAGACACCCAGATGCAGCATGGAGAGGTGGAGCTGGTCCCCGGAGCTGCCCTCCCTGTTTCCTTCCTGCAGCACATTCTGGGGCATAAATGCCTCCCTTAGAGGTCCATGTGCAGACCCTTGTCCCCTGCTGGGGCCATGGGTGTGGGGAGGAGTTGACCAGTGGCCAGAGCTTCCTGGGCCCCTTCAGCCTTTGAACACTGGCCCTGGGCCTGGCGGCCATTTGGAGCCACCATGTCTCAGATGTCCCTGGGGTTCTTCTCCGGGCTCAGTGGCCAGACAGTGGGATTGTCCCTGTCCCTGTCCTGGTATCTGTGGGTCTGTGAGCCTTGGTAGTGCCCAGAGGCCTCTTGCACAGTGAGGGGTGTTGGCATCAAGGTTGAGGGGGCGCTCTGCTGCCTGGCTCATGGCCGGAGCCGTGCACTCCCAGCGCTCTTGGCCAGAAGCTCTGTGTTGTTTCCACGTTGGCATGCTCCTCGGAGGCCGCCAGTGTTTGCTGAGTGACTAGTGTGAGTCCTCCATCATCAAGGGCTGGTGATGGTGACCGTTAGCACAGTGAGAACAGAGTAGCCTCCATCCCAAGTACCACCCAAGTTGTGCCCCAGGCCACGTTTTCTCCGCTTTGTCAGAAACAAGGGCCTCATCTTCCCACTGCCTGACTGTCCCTGTGCCAGGTGTGAGGTGCCCTGATGGTGCCTTCTGTCCCCTGTGCTGAGTGAGCCTAGCCCTGACAATGCCTTCTGTCCCCCATGCTGGGTACAGCGTGCCCTGACGGTGCCTTGTTGCCACGCTGGCGTCCCACCGTGCACACTGTAGGTATGTGTTCCGGTTTTCTTGGATATGCTGGCCTGTGGCATGGTAAATGTGGAGGCGGTGGTGTCGGTGGTGCTAAGCACCCTCACACTCACAGCTGCTCCTGCTGAATCGGGTTCCCCTGGTAGGCCGCTCCCACTGCTCCCCATAGGGGCTTCCTGGTTCCCTGTCAGCATCTGTTTCCAGCTGCAGAGGTGACTGTGCAGCTTTGAGAGATGTCACCCATCCTGAAAATTTGCCAGAATGAGGAATTCTAGAAGGATTGATAATAGGCAGCATTTTTTAAAATTCTGTTCCTAAACTTGCTCTGCAGGAGACCCTATGGAAGGATGGGCCAAAATGGGAGGAAGTACTTGTAAATCCACATCCAACAGAGGACTTGTATGCAGAGCAGGCAGTGACCTCCCTAAACAGCAAGCAAGTAAACCTTAGACACTGGGCACGAGATTGGAGTGGACACTTCATCCAGGGAGGTGTTAAAGCATAAGCACAGGGCCAGTGCTTGCAGGTAGCCGTCGAGAAGCCCAGATCCAGACTTGGGTGGTGCCACCACGCACCTCCCTTGCTGCTGGGAGGGAACGTGGCTCTTTGCTATGAAATGGCCCTCCTGTCTCCACATGCCATGGAAGTTGTCCCCTGCTTTTACATCCTAGAGAAATAAAAACTAGTGTCCACACAAAAACCATACACAAAGATCCTGATTTGTAGCCTGATTGGTAATGTCCCCAAGTCGGAGACAATTCAGATGTCCTTCCAAAGACCAAAGAAAAACTGTAGTCCATCCATGAAATGGAATACTTACAAAAGCACAATAAAAAGCAATGAGCTATTAATACATGGTGTGACTTAGAGGATCTAAAGGGCGTTCTGCTGAGCAAAGGAAGCCGTCCTTGCTTCAGGACTTTATCTGCATCCAGCTCACGAGGTGACAGCAACAGAAATGAGGTCCATGGTTGGTAGAGACATGGACAGGGAAGATCTAGCCCTGGGGTGGCAGGTGGCGTGTCCTCATGGACTGAGCAGTTCTGTGGCCTGCGTGGAACTGTGGGTGTATGCACCTGGATATGGGATGACGTTTAAAAAGTCACTTTTTAAGAATAAAATTATGGCATTTGCAGGTAAATGGATGGAGCTGGAGAATATCAGGCTAAGTGAAGTAAGCCAATCCCCCAAAACCAAAGGCTGAATGTTTTCTCTGATAAGTGGATGCTAATCCATTAGTGGGGGGGAGAGCATGGGACAAGTGGAGGAACTTTGGGCAAAATGGAGGAGGGGAGGAGGCATGGGGGTAGGAGAGATGGTGGAATGTGATGGACATCATTACCCTAGGTACATGTAATGATGCATGAATGATGTGACAGTCGTGCTCCATTTGTGTACAGTGAATTGAAGAGCATTCTGCTGTCATGTATAACTGATTAGAACAAATAAAAAATATTGTTACTTTTTTCCTTTCATAAAAAATGAAGTTTTAATAAGTGTTAAACAACTGGTACCATCTAAGAAGGTATGGCCTTAGCTGGCAGCGTTGTATCCTCTTGGCTTCCTTATTTTGACTGAGTCTGTAAAAGGTTATCATCCAGGAAAACTAAAGGGACCAAAACTGCCTCTACTGCAGTATTTTTGGATGATTCTTAAATTTCAAAACAAAGATTTTTTAAAAATCCGTTTCTAATTTGTACTAGCCTTAAAAAAAGAGAGAGAGAGAGAGACAGATGTGGAAGGAAGGGAGGGAGGGAGGGAAGGGCCAAGAGTGGGGAAAGGTTCCGGTTTACCCCTGTGATCGCAGTCAGTTTCAGAGGGGTGGAGAGCGGGTGTGTGGAGGTGTGGGGCAGAGGGGGTTCTCGTAAAGAAACTGAGTCCCCAAACCAGAACATGATGCTGCCCCCTGCAACTTGGGGAAGAAAGGACGCTCTCAGACTGGAAAGGCGTGCAGTGAGTGTGGTGCCGCTCACTTGTATCTTCCACGATTAGCCTCATTAGCTTGTGTTTTAATGACTTAAAAATTTGGCCCCGAAGAGCCAGAGAGGAAATGTCCGAGTGCGTGCTAGACTTCCGTGTACACAGCAACTCTGAAGGATGTCCAGGTGTGAAAATCGGAGAACTCCTCCCTGACGCTGATCACATTTGGAACTTGTGCTTTCTTGATTCCTCCTGCTATTGACAGTAATATATTTTAACTCGAGAGCGTGTTCGCTTAGTGCATATTGACTCAGCTTGTTAAAGCATCCACGGTGCATGTGAACACTGGGTTTCCTGTCATGGTGACTTACGGCAGGAAGACAGCGGTGAGTGATTCCTGCCAGTCGAGGGCTTGTGCTGGAACCCCACTTGAATGGTAATCATCTGGTCCTGTAATTGCTGTGGAAGAGGACAACCCTCTGGAGGTTTTGCATCTAATCATTTATTTATAAATCTGTAGATGGCAGTCTGCAGAAGACGCGTCAGGGGTCAACTTTGTGCTCCAAACAGTTGCCTGATGTTTACACTTCACAGTGTATTTTTTTAACAGTACCTCCAGCCCCCATGATCACAAAAGGACCCCAGCTTGCTGGTAGCTGCTCAGAGCCACATCCCATGGCCCAGGCACTTCATTACCGGCACTCGGCAGAGGCCGGTCCCCTCTGTATTAGCTGAAATATGCATGTTTTTCCATCTCATTAATTCAGTCTACATACAATTAATTTTTGCCTATTAATAAACCCCTTGGTGTTAGTGACAGCTATCTAAACCACTTCACCTCATGTGGAAGGAGAAAGTGCTGCTGCCGTTCCCATCCCTCGCCTTCCGCACTGGCATTGTGTTGGGACAGAGGGTTTTGCAATAAATCGAGCATTGAGGAAATGTGAACTGCGAGAGGATCTCCATGTAGACTGGCTGATGGAGAAGGTTGAAATCCTGGTCCGCTCCATGTAGATCTGGGATACATGGGGGTGTGCAGAGCCGTCCTTACCGTGGGGGTCTCAGGCCACAGGCGGATGTGTTGGAGCCTCACATGAGGGCAAGATGAGCTTGCTTCTCCTCCCGTCCTCACTCAACTAGGAAAGTCCTCAAAGGACACCTTTCCTGTGTCTCCAAAGCTCATGATTTTTAAAAGGAGTATCTTATTAAATCTGTGAATGTGAATGAGTAACTTTGTGTGCTAGCTAGTACTGCTGGCAAGCATGTAGATGGAGCCTTTAAAGTGAAATGAAGCACCATGGTGTCCAGAGGCGTCTGCTGGCAGGCAGGCAGGCTGCCCACAGCTTCATCCTGCCATCCTGGGTAGATCTTGGCCACAGAAAAGCTCTCATGGTGCAGCACCACCAGCCAGAAGGAGCCGTGCAATCCTTTTTAGACCTTAGGAGTTCTAAGGTTCCTTGCCTGGATCTGTACACCTTACAGTTATGGCAAGAGTCATGTGGGAAGTCCAAACACCAGGCTGCAAGGGTGCAGGATGCGTCCCCAGGGGCTGTGTCCTGGATGTGCACTTCGAGTTTTGCAGCAGACCCAGGTAGCTGATGATGTGGGAAGCTGGAACGTGCCTGTCCTTGTGTGAGCCTGTCCGACAGGAACGTCTTCAGAACATTCCATGAGGAGATCCAACCAGTGTCTTTGGTCAGCTAAATTGGAAGCAGGTGACTGACGGTCAGATAAACATTCATTTTGCTGACTTTCAAATATGCCATATATATCACATTTATGAATTGTGATTAGTAAGAACAAGTCAGCAGCTTTGATAAGAGCACATAACGATAAGAACCCAACAGTTCACTCCCGGTTCCCATGATGAAGTACAAACTCCTACTGGAATCCCCTGAGCTTCCCGACTGGCCTGGGGTCTTGCAGGCTCCCTCCAGCCAGCTGCAAGAGCCAGTCCTGGGTCCTTACTTTCAGACTCACACCTGGAGTCTCCCCTGGGGTGGAGGCAAAGCTTGTCCCCACCTCCAGCCCTCCCCACAGCTCAGCAGGACCCCTGGTCCCTCCCCCAGGCCCTTCCCACTGAGACTCCTTCTGCACTCCACTGGCTGTACTCCACCCCACCGAGTGATGCATGCCAAGAATTCATTAGATAGCTGTTACAGGAGCTGAGGAGTTGATGCTGGGTGTCAGTTGTCAGTGGAGGATGCCAGGGAAGGTGGAGTCTGGAGTCTGTCCTTGCAGGAGGTCTAACCTCTCCCTGCCCTTGAGATGAGCAGGCAGATCTTGGAAAGGGAAGTCTCTGCTATTTTTGTGATGAAGTATCTGCATGCACACATCTTTCTCAGTCCTGTTTCTACATAATTGAATAAGAAATGTTTCTGTTTATATGTTTATTTATGCACTCCTGTGTTTAATTATTCTCTGGTTTTGAGGATTGGCCCATAAACCTTTCCTTCCCCCTCGCCCCTCGTTATTTTCAAGTTCAAGTCAGTGCACAGTGGCAGATGTGCTTAACAACCATCCTTCATCTATTTTATGCTACTTTTTAATGTCAATTCTAAAGAAAATTACTCCTCTGGCTTCCAAAGTTTATTTAAATCCCTTTTGAGAAAATTTGCAGCTCTTCAGACTTAATGTCCACAGCAGTGGAAGCAGACATTGGGAGACAGACTGATAAGTGGACAGAAACACGTTTTTTAAAAAAGTTTAAAAAAAATAGGGTATACTTCTGAAAATAAGTTGAGACACCACAAAACCAGGGCTCTCTAACTCCACATCAGCTCCCAGGTGCCATCAAGGCGGAGCAACAGGAAATGCTGCCTGAGGAAGCCGATCCAGGAGGTACCTGGGGATTTTTCATTTAAGGAGGTTGCCTGTCCTGGCTGATCTTTTGTATTTGCCTGATTCTGGCAAGACCTTGTGAACAAACCATATTTCAGGAAACAAATGAGTGTGACGCACATAATGAAGGAAACCAGAGAGGGAAGTGAGATGCCCAGCTGTGTGGCCTCCAGATTGATGCCAGGGTCCGCAGCAGCCGGCTAGGCAGAGCCAGCTCTTGGGATTGGCCTGGGCACAGGAGCTGTGCTGACTGTGGGCCTGTCCTCAGAGGGAAGCTTCATAGCAGAGGTACTAGAGGAAGCTCTGGAAAAGAGCAATTCCCCATCATCCGAGCTGGCTGACGGCCACCTTGCCTTGCAGCCTGGGAATGCACGCATGACATTGCGGCTGCCACTGCTCTTTTAAAAAAGCATTTGTTTCTTTCTGGTTCTTTGTTTCTTAATGTCCTGCAGAATTACTCGTTTCTGTTTCACATATTTTATTTCACTGTTTCCTGTAAAATATTTCATGGAAATGGCAAGCAGGGTGTTTTGCAGTTTACCAAGCTTCGAGTGCAGCTTCAGACCCCGCACCATCCTGTTTCCTGCTTGATGTTTGGAAATAGTAGGAGTTGGTTCCTTTAAGTCACATAATATTTAACAAAAAGATGTTCGGTCTTATTCTGGTGGGGAGAGGGACCTGAGGACTGAAGAGCTCAGTTCTGACTCTGATTCTTCGCTGTGTTGAAGGCGGCCCTGGAGCCGTGGAGTGGGTCCTGTGGCTGACACAAGCTCATGGCCCCTCCCACGGCTCCGGTCTGCCCGCTCACTGACCGTGCTGTTCTGGAGCTCTCGTGCTCCCAGGCAGAGGCCACTTTGGTTGGAGGAGTGGAGGAGGTCTCTGGCCTCGCTCGGGCCCGTTGGAGGCTTGCCAATGTGTCTTTCCCTGGCTGCTGTGCACATTCCATGCCACTGACCTCGGTGGTCTCTGTGCCAGGACAACAAGCAGTGCCCAGGAGGGAGGAGAGGCCCTGATCAATCCGAAACTGCGGTGTCTAGATTGTCGGCTGTGGAACATGTAGACGGAGAGACGCTAAAATCACATCTTTAGGACTCGGCCGGCTAGCGCCCAAGTCCATGAGAGTCCGTTGTTTCTTGGACTCCTTGTGGGCTAAGAACGGAAAACATGACCATCCCCTCTGTCCCTTGGGTGTGGCTCAGCCCACTTTTGGCTGTTTGGGTTTTGGCCGGTTTTATTTTGTCTGTGCTGGGGGGAAGCAAAGGGCACTTTGCCACTGAGCTCCGTCCCCAGCCCTTTTTATTTTTTTACTTTAAGAAAGGACCTTGCTAAGTTGCAGGGACTGGCTTTGAACTTGCATCCTCCTGCCTTAGCCTACTGAGTCACCAGGATTATAGGCATGCGCCACTGCTCCCAGCCTGTTTGAGGTTTTGATCAAAACAAAGTGACAGTAAGTAGAGTCACAGACTAAAGCTTCCGGTGGCTTCTATGGCACAGTTGCTTGCGTGTGCTCAGCTGTTCAGGTTTGGTTGTTATGCTTTTCAGAGAATGCATGAAGGAGTCGATTGAAAACACTAAAAACCTTGGAAGGAGCACAATAAGGTGACCCACATGTTGAAATAGTCACCTTTCCTCTTGGAGTAGAGCTGTAGTCATTTTAAGAGTGTTTGTTGATGTCTCTTTGTGCCCAATTTCCCCACCTGTACTTTGTACATATTGACAAGCCACCAACCATCCTAAGCATGTCACAGGAGGCTCTGACGGCAGCTGCTATAAGTGGGCAGTCCTCCGGCCGCAGGGCTGTGCCAGCAGAGTAGGTAGATGGTCGCTATGCTGCCCACTGTGCCTTGAGGGAACCCTGGAGGGTGAGATTCGGCCGTGATTACAGGCTCCTGGGTGAGCCCTGGGCTCAGGGTGGAAAGGGGTCCCAGCCAGGAGATGCTGTGCATTTGGCAGAGGTTGGAATGAGGGACCAATTTCAGGCACCTGGACTGGGAGAGAGAGGCACCATGTAGGCCAGCAAAGGATGGAGAGGCCAGATCCGCCGAGCCTGAGTCCAGGGCTGGGTGCTTGAGCTCTAATGCTCGTGTGGAGTCTGGGCCTGGCTCTGCACACAGGAGCCTGGGAGGATTGGGAGCAGGGCAGTGACGTCAACCAGGCAGGATCTCTGGGCATGACTGCAGTGTGGAGAGGCCAGTTTCACGGCTCTGGTGGGTGTTCAGGCTGGCCTGGCAGCTGTGTATGTGGCTGTGAAGGGAAGGAGAGGAGGACCCTCACTGTCACCAACAGTGAGAGCTGTGGGGCCATACCTAACAGCAGGGTCGAATCTGGGGCAGGCTTCTGGCGTGGGTAATTGTCAAGTTGGAGGTGATGGCCAGCCTCCTGGAGGCTATAAGGAGCAGACCTCCGAGGGCAGGGCACCTGTGTCTGTCCCCAGCAGGTTCTCTGTAGTGAGTGACACCCCAGATTAGAAGAGTTCTCACAGAGCTTTGGCCAGTAGTCAGGGCCAGGCGAACAGAAGTGAGAGGGGATCGCTGGCAGGAGGAGGAGCTGACGGTGTCGAGAGGTCCATGTGGTGGAGGCTGCTGAGGATAAGAGGGTGTCCGCAGGTACCTGGGGCTTATTTGTGGTCTCAGTGCCCTCAGGGCTTCTGCTTTCACATAACATCACAGAGGAGGGAGCAGAGGAGGTTGAAAATGGGAGGCGTGAAGGAGCAGAGCCCAGCAGACTGCAGAGCCGTGGGCAGAGAGGACCTGGGAGTCCACCACTGCAGACTGGTGGACGCTGCAGAGTGAACACGGGAGACATGGCAGGAGCTGGCCAGGTGTGCAGCTGAAGCGGGCTCCTGCAGGCCTGGCTCCTCACGGCTTGTGGAAGGACTTGTATCTGACAGTGTGCCCGCGGCCTTGGAGAGTCACTAGTCGCACATAGCCTTGATTTCCTCAGCAAAGCCAGGATCCAGGTGCTTGCCCCCACCTTGTGGAGACTGATGGGGGAGTGCAGGGTGCCTGGTCCCTGGGGGTGCTCATCAGTTGCCATGGCTGCGGGGGCTTGGTTCTGCAGTGCCACCCACATGCACAGAGTATAGAATTAGCAGAGGAGTCGAGGTAGGAGCTGAGCAGTGTGGACCTGGGTGCTGCAGGGGAGAACCATCACAGAGGCATGCAGACTTGGGAACGACAGGAACAGCTGTGAGAGCTGGGCACAGCTATTTCCAGGCAGAGGAGAGCTTGGGTCAGTGTGGGTCTCTAGTGGGGTCCGTAGCTGCCTCCTAGGCAGGGCCTCCTCTGAAGGCCAGACACCTGTCTCCACTGCCCAGCTGAGCAACTGTACATGAAGATGAACCTGTGTGGCCAATTGCCAACAGAACTGTGCTTGCAAACTCAGGTGGTTGGTGGGATTTGGCCCAGAGTCTTACTGGCCGTGGAGGCCATGGAGAATCCTGCTGCGGGAGCAATGGGAGCCAGGTGACGATGGAGAATGCCTGCTAGCCAAGCAGGGGAACATGAGTGGCAGCTATTCTGCTGGACTTGGGGTCAGGGGCCAACTAAGTCCTCAGAGACAGGAAGGGGGAAGATACTTTCAGAGCATGCTTGGGGATGAAAATAGCCCCTGATTTGATGGCTGCCCTCCATTTGCTGTCCCGAGTATGATGGTGGTACAGCACCCCAGTAGACTCTTCAGGGTGAACATATCCCGAGTATGGTGGTGGTATAGCACCCCGTAGACTGTTCAGGGTGAACACAGCTCTCAGCAGGGGCTACAGGGCAGGGAGCTTCACACAGTCTGCTATACACAGAAATGAACCACGTCCTCACCATGCAGTGCTGACACATGGCCAAGAGGGAGGTCACCTAGAGATGGTGACGTCTGTTGATTATTGCATGTACACCTCCAATGGTCTTCTGAGTCAGCATTAACAGAGCTGGAGCCCCAGGAAGGAGGCACTCAGAAATGCAAACACACCCCTGGCCTTGACCCCTCTCAGATGGAGTCTGTGCTTCCAGGGATCTGAGCTCTGTGAGATTTATAAAAGTTGTTTTCTTTGCAGTTAAAATCTTAAACATCCCACTATTATAAAGATAAGGGCCAGGGTGTTAATTTCCAGTTGAAAGTTACTTTGACGTAAGAACCATCTTTTCTACAATTTTTGTTCAACAAATGAGAATTTTCTTGAGCATTTGAGAGTCCTTTCCTATTCAGAGAGGAGACACTCTTGGTCACATGGTTTGGATCCAGGAGGCCAGTGGCCTGCAGCCCCTCCATGGGGATTGGATGACCCCTTGTGCGGGCAGCCAATGGAGGACATGCTATGCTGGTGGGGAAGGCCCATGGCATGAGGTGCCAGGGACTTGCGCGCCTTGGGTCTTGGCTGACATGGGCCCCTGGGTTTCCAGAGCCTCTTCTTAGGTGGATTTTCCCGTCTTTTGATTGCCCGGGTACCAGGTGAGAGTTTTAGGTGACACTAGGCGGAGGCTAGAAACACTGCCCAGGCTCAGGGTCCGTGTGCAGGGCCTTTCCTTTTCTGGCTGTGAGAACACCTATAAATAAGTGCTGGGCTTTTGCTGGAAAGCCCTGCAGCCCATGGGAGGCGGGGAGGCTGGTCCAGGCTTGAGGTCTGCTGACCTGACCCTCCTGTCTGAGGTGTGACCGCCTCCCAGAGGGCTTCACATCTTTTTGAAGAGGAGAAGCATGTGAACTTGGACTTCGCAGCCTGCGTGGAGTGGGACTTGGCACTTCTGAAGGAGCTAAGCGGCCGCCCTGCCCCAGCATGCCCGCCCTGCCTCCTGGCTCTTGGGACCCCTGTGTTCTTCCCAGGCCTCTCCCACCCTGTTCTCTCTCGCTTTGCGTTTGGAAAATAACCAGGCTCTTCCCGAGTGGAGTTCTGACTGGAAGAGCTGAGGCTGCAGCTGAACTCAATCTCAGCCCCTTTGGAAAGAAGACGGGGACAAGTGGGGGCCGGGGAGGGCGGCCTAGCCCTGTGGGAACTGTCCACCAGGTGGGAGCTCTTGAGTCTCGGTGCCAGGGACAACACCTGTGGGGAAGGAGCGACTGTGCTCTGCTGCTTGTGATCCACTTCTTGCAAATATTAGTACTTGGGAGGAAAAAGATGGATTTCAATAATATGAGCTTTACATTTTCTTCTGTAGTTAATGTTGTTTTATTACACTCTATTCTTGCCAGAAAGTGCATTTTAAGTTTCAATTCAAAATTAAATATGACCTCAGTGTTTTAAAATACAGTTATATTAACTGTCCATTTAATAGTTACTTAAGATTTTTTTGGCCATTAACGTGAAGTCAGTCTCCTTGTCAGATATTAAATGCAGTATTCTCAACTCCGCTGACCAACGGAGGTGTTCCAGCTGCGGCAGTCCAGGGGAGAAGCCAGGGCTTCTTAGAAGTGAGCTGTGGACATGTTCCAGAGAGGTCCCAGTGCCCCACGCCATGCGCTCTGCTTTCCTCTAAAAACTCCACTGTTTGATAATAGGGAACAATCTATTATTTATTTAGAACTGTACAAACCAATTTACAAGGCAGGTAATTTAGTGGCAGGATTATTTATTAATGAGTCCAGTATACAAGTTAATGGGACTGAACCCCACGGAGGGCAGCCCTCATCTACGGAATGCCTTTTGGAAAGAAGTGAGGCAGTGTCTCTGGAACACTTAGTTATTATCTTAAAATTTAAATTACTCCATTGCTAAAATGAAAAATGATTTTTTTCAGGATGGCAGAGCCACCTGTAAGCTGGACGGAGGTCAACACTAAGCTGGACGGGGTGGGTGTGTTTGGTCCTGTTGGTGACTCAGCGGAGGAAGCAGGGCTGCTTTGGAGGTGGAGAGCGGTATTCAGGGTCACTCTGCTCCCCACCAGAAGCTTATCGTCTGGTGCCTTCGCTGCTGCTTGCGGCCCACAGGGAGGAATATGCAGTTCCTGCCTCCCAGGGCTGCACTGTCCTGGTCCCCCAGTTGTCCTTTGGTACCGACAAGAAGGTAGTGCCTACAGAATGGGTCCCGGAGGACCTCAGGGGCATCCAGGCTCTCCCCGTGGCCTCTTGGCTACTGTTAACAGCGGACTGAACTCCTCTCAAGGTTGGAGACCTGGAGGACAGAGGGTGAGTGGAGCTGCTGGAATCCAGCGCTCCCTCTGGACTCCTAGAAGGAAGTTAGCTCACAGGTTTGCCCTGAGCTGCTTTTCCCTGTGTTTCATCTCCTTTGCAGTTGGTTGCTTTGCACCAGGAGTGGGGAGCAGAGCAGGTACAAAGGAAGCCCCCTTCGTTTTGTATCTTCAAGTCTGCACCATTTCCAGGCTTTGACTGTAGAACCTATCAAAGCGAGCAAAATTGGAAGTGATGCCCACTCCCTGGGCTTCAGCAAACTCCGTTATTCTGAAGTTGGCTACAAAATCTGGAAAGGCAGAGAAACGCAGCTCTCGCTGTTCAAGGAGTCTTGGTGGGTCGTTCTCCCTAGGGAATGGTTTTCAGCAAATTATTCATTGGAAAAATGAGATCTGAAATGCAGGTGGTGTTCTGAGCATGTGCTGGGGTGGGTACCTGGGCTCTTCGCTTCTCGATTGCTCATCCTTCAGTGGGCAGGATCCGCTCCAAAGCCAGGCCAGAGAGGACCCAGGGTTGCCAAACAGGTGGGGCCCACTCCAGGGCACTCTTAGACCCTCGGGAGCTCATCTGGCATGGTCTTCTAGGAAGGCTTGTGTTTAGCTTCTTTTTTAATCCCACCCCTGCCAGCTACAGCACAGCCCTAACTGCCGGCCTGCCAGACCACGTGGGGCAGTGTGGTGACTTAGTCACTCTGGGCCGAACTCCGGAGGATTGGCAGTAGGGAGGTGGTGGGCCTGGGCAAAGGAATGTTGTGTGTCATGTGGATAGGTCACAAAGGTGTTTAAACACAAGCATGACCTTCCTTCCAGGGCAAGGGGGCAGCTGTCTGGGGAACTGAGACCCCATGGTGTGGGCACCTAATGTCTGTCTCTCGCGCGGAGCTTTTAGATATAACAACCCACCTGGTTACTCAGAGTCCTGTTGTCTTTCAGTAGGATGGCAGAAGGCCTAGATTGCAACACGTAGATTTGGGGAGTTAGGAGGTACCTAAAAATAAAGCAAGAAATCCAGGTGCCTGTGGAATGTGTGTCAAGAACAAAGCCTGGGGACAAGGACTTTCTGTGGTGTGGGGTGACTATTTGCCTCTGTTTCTGAGATATGTGCAGAGTGTTCTCCTTCATGGAGATGGTTCAGCTCACACCTCATCCAAGTCCTTGTTCCCTCGCTGTGTATTTGGTGTCATTGCATGAACTCTGGACCTCAGGTTCTTCTGGAGCATAGGCATGCCTCCCTTGGGTTATGGGGAGGAATAAATAGATGGCTTTAATTACAGCCTTGCGCACATTAAGCCTCAGCAGCTAGCAGTGTAGTCGTATACCAGCGTCTGCCTAGAGTTGTTTCATATGCTTAGTTGGTCCTTGACTTTGTTCGGTGGACCCTACCTCTCTAGGGCACCATGTAATGCAGAGTAGGGGTGAAGCTCTCTCTGGGAATTCTGGAGCCTGTTGCTTTCCCTAGGCCTGAGCTGGCCAGTGTGCTTGGGAGAATTGGGAGGTTAAATCGCATGGCCCTGCACCACTGTCACACCACCTGAGCAGCTGTCTGAGGTGTCTCCATGCTCGCCTTGCTTGATTTTCCTCTGAGCATGGGTCTGTTGTAGAGAATGAAGGTGCTCACTGACACTTCAGTTCCTCTGATGTCCTTGGGCAGGGCCTTAATTGAAACTCATGTCATCTTTTTCTTAGGGGTCCTTGCAAAGCCTGCCAAGGCACAGAGCAGCGAGTAGCATGGAGTGCCCTTTGGCTCTACTGCCCTGTCTCTGGGTACATTTTCCTTATTTTGGCATGTGGGGCAAGCAGTCTGATTCATCTCTCTGCTCAGCCTCCCGCACCCTCAGCAGGGCGGAGGCTCTGCAGGTGTCAGGAGGGGAAAGTGCAGAACGTGTGCAGGTTAGCCAGCAGGGAGAAGTCAGAAGCGGAGGGCATGGAGGCAGGAGGCTGCTGCTGTTGGCCACGTACCCTGCAATGTTAGCATGGAAGATGCCAGCGGTCACTCAGATGCCCACTTGGACTCCACGCCCAAACCTGCACAAAGCATTGGGAAACCCTGTCCACAGACAAGCCCAGAGATTCAGGCGCCTTGATTTCTAAGGTTGGGCAGGAGAATTGTTGAATAATGCAAACTTACCTAGCCCCAAAGATCCCTCGGGAAATACGCATGCGTTTGAAAGCCCCAACAATTTGATGAGACTAGTGGAAGGACTCTTTAAAAGTATTTTTACAGATGTATAAGCATTTTATTCAAAAGAAGCTAAATTAAACCGGCAGAAAGGAAAGTACCTTTCATGTGCGTGTGAGACATTGAAAAGCCTCTTTGTTCACTGCTCGGTGGTAGAAAGCAAAGGCAACACAGACATAAGGCTATTTGAACTCTTTATTTGCCACATTTACAATATTAATAACAGCGTTTCTAGAAGTTGTCACATCAAGTAAAAGATCTTCATTCCAGGCTGTCTTTGGGGGCCAAATTGAGACTGGATGCATGCGTTTAATAAATTGTAGTCTCAAGTAGTCATTTTTGTAAATAATTAGTTTCAGTGAAAGAATAAGTTAGCATATTGTATGCATCTAATGTTGCAAATGTACATACAGCAAACTTTGCTATTAATCAACAGTCGAGCACTGTGAGTGGGGTCTCATACATAATGAATTGTGCTTAAGCCTCATGGGTTTCTTGATAGAAAAATAAAAGAAAACACAAGTGTAGTCAGCTTTTGAATAAAATTTAACTAGATTGCTCTGCATCCTGTAATTGTTTTGGAATCATTAGGGACCTGATCGTTCATCTATAGTTTTGGGGTGTTTTTATCTTCATCTGTCAAATAGTAGAGACTTTTAATGATATGTTAAAGCATTGATAAAATACAATTATTCTTTTAATGATTTACATTTAGGTGGAAAAGTAAATAGGGCTTTCTTAAAACATACTACTCTGCCAAGTATACTATTTAAATTCTTTTAAATGTATGTTTTATTGTTGCTGATGTTTTTTTAAGTATCAATTATTTTTTAAAGGAAAACAATATATAGTTTTTAAGGGGAGGAGTTGAAAATTTATGTAAAATTTTCTCTATTTTTTGTGGGCCTTTAAAATGTTGTTGTAAATTCCTTTATGGTCTTACTTAGGTCTGATGTTAATTTCAGCCCCAAATTTTGAGAGCTTGGGACGCTCATTAAAAATTGATACCCAGTTTTAGCAACATGCTTATGGCCACCCAGAAAGTGAGCAGATTGGAACCTAACTACATTCTGAACTGCCTCTTCCCCTCATGTCATTGACCTTGGGACATATTTGTGTAGAACTCGTGCCGGGGTGGGCGGGGGGGGGGGGCATGCAGGCAGGCAGTGGTCTCCCTGTCCATCTTCGTCATGGGCCTCACAGGAGAAGCTCAGGGAGACACGGCTGACTTGATGGCCGGAGCTCTTCACCAGGCCTGCTGCTGGCCGACTCGAAGCCCCCCTTTCCTGCCTAAATGAGGAGTGGGCCGCCTTCACTCCTGGCTCCCATCTGGAGTGATGGGAAGTCTTCCCTTTGTACCGGGCACATCTTCCAGATCAGGCATTGTTAGCCAGTTTTCCGTCCCTGTGACAAAGTCCCTGAGATAAGCAACCTAAAGGGAGGGAGGTCGACTGGGCCCAGTGTTCCAGGTCGTGGCCGCTTTCCCGGCTCGGGGCCTGCAGGAGCACCCGCGGGAGCACCGTGCACGCAGCAGAAGCATCACAGGGCCGGCTCCTCACCTCGTGGTCGCCAGGAAGCAAAGGGCAGTAGGCAGGGGTCCGGTCCCAACACCCCTTCCAGGACATGCTCCCAGTGACCTCCCTCCCTCCAGTCCCGTCTCCCAGAGGCTCCACCACCTGCCAATGGCACCACAGGCTGGAGACCAGGCTTCAACACCTGGGCCTTTGGGAATGTCTCCACGGAAGGTATCAAAACCAGCCCGTGGACGTTAGCTAGTAAACACGCCTCAGGTGAGGGACGGGCTTTCCCATCCCGAGGGTGCAGAAGCTGGTTGCACTGGTCCTTTCACTGCGAGTGTGTGTGTGCTGCTCTTCCATACATGCGTGTCTTTTCCTTTTACTTCCCTGTCCAAAGTCTTGTTCTTGGGCAGGCCTAAACCTCAGTGAGACAGGCTCGCGTGGGTCTTGGAGAGCCTTGTCCTTGCTGCCCGTTGTCCTCCCCAGCAGCCATGCCAGCAGGGGCTTGGGACCAGCGAGGCTCAGGTGCTCCTGACCATCAGCTCTGCTCGCCCACCTCTGGCTTTTCGACGTGACTGTTAGGCTGTGGGTGGCGTTTCTTATTACCGCATGGGCGCTCTAGTTTTTCCTCTTGCTGTTCCATTTCCTAAAATAACTCTAGAACGTGCTGATAATTGCACAGACCGTCAAGCCTATGTGGTGGTGTGGCCCAAACAGCTGCTGGCTACCGGGCTGTGCCAGAGACCAGTCGGAAACATCATTCATTCATCAGCTGTGAAAGTCCTATGAAAGGGGAGTTCTCAGGTGACCCCGGCCACCACGAGGACCTTGAAAGGCTGAGTATCAACCACGGGTCCCCCTTCACCTCCCTCATGTCCTCACAGCCGGCTGCAGGTGCTGAGGAAGGGACCTCCTGTGTCAGCGTTCTCCCCAGGAAGCCGTGCTTAAAGGGACTCCGGCCTGCGTTGGGCTATAATGAAGGGTTGAAAGCCTTTACTCAGCCTTGCCTTTTTAGAGAAGTGGTCTCTGTTGTAGCAGGCAGCGTAGTTTGTTTCCTGTCTCCAGTCCTGCCCCTGCAAGGAGAGCACGGGAGCCTTGGTGAGAAGGTGTCACTAAATGCAGGACACATCCATCAAACACGAGCAACTCTGCTAGAGAGCCTCTGAACTGGAGGTAATTGTGGGCTCACCACTGAGGCTGAGCAAGGGTCCCTGCAGGACGTTTATGAAGTCACCTCTGCTGCTGGGCACCTGCGCAAGCCTGTGAAGTCAGGCGCTGTGTCCTCGCATCCTGGAGGCCTCCTTGCTGGCTACACCATATTCTGGAAGCCAGAGGAAGCCGGGTGTACGTGGGCAGCCCAGCCAGGGAAACATCTCTCATCTAAGGGTGTCTGGTGAGCTGTGCGCAGCCATGGCTCTAGGCTGTGGCTCCCACAAAGAGCTGTGCCACCACCTAAGTGTCTCCAAGAAGCCACCTTTATGCCTTGCTAAGGGACACGGCCTGCGTCCGCTCCTTGCCAGGTTCCAAGGGAACTTGGGTATGTAGCTTTTCTCCTTGAGTGACTCTCTGGTGTTAGGATTGACATTCCCAAACCATAAGGTAAGAACGCCGTCCTGTGGAGGGAGAGTGTGGAAGTGTGCTAAGTCACAGAAGAGAGCGCTGTGAGCCTACAGTTCCTGAATGGTCCACAGTCTTCCTGGTAGAAGTGATGATCACATATATCCTGTAAAGAACTCTGGGCTTGTTTGTTTATGGCCAATGGAATTCAAGCCAAACATGTTACATTTTAATGTCTTGGGGGAGGAGAGTTCATCAAGAAAATAGGCCTTATACTTTGCCACTGAGGGACCCTTGAGGCAGCCCCAGATCAGCATGCTCCTACCTCCCACCAAGCTACTGGTGTTTGGAGTATGGGGTGCATCTGTGACCTGGGAGGAGATGGAAGACGGATGCCCGGAGTGTCTTCTCCCCTTGTGTCACGCCCGGCACCAACCGATGCCGAATGAGGATTGGGGCCCAAGTGAGGCTTCTGATGGGTGCTGTGCTGGCCCCTGTGCCCTGGCTGCGCACTGCCTGGGAGGACAGCCGGTGTCTGGCTCCAGCCATCAGGCCCTTCCACTTCTCTGGGCATGATGCTGTGCCTCTTGCTCCAGGTTCTGATGGCACCAGTGTCTGCAAATGCAGGTTTCCTGCCAGGGGGAGGGAGGGGAGCAGAATGGCTTCCCTGGGGGACCCCTGCACTCGTGGCTGGCATTTGTCCTGCAGTATTAGCCACTCATCTGTTTGCAGTCAAGGAAAGGCAGTTTCTGTCACCCAAGTCAGAAATGCAATCCACCTTGGGCGCTTCTCGCTGGATGCCCAGCAGGGGCAGGGGGCCTTCTTGCAGGCCGCAGCCCACACGGATTCCTGTGGGGTGCACTCTGCACTGGCATGCTAGGAACTTCCACAGGTGACAGGGTACTGTGGTCCTGTTTGTTTTTAAGGAACCCTGGCCAGCCGTTGGCATTTTTTGAAGAAACCCTTGGAGCAGACTATGTGCAACCCCCACCTATGAAAGTCCCCTGTTTGTCTTCGTCCCATGGACAGAAGCCCAAGGAGTCCACCAGCCAGTTGAGAGCAAATGAGCCCCAGTGCCCTGATCTTGGCTTCAGGATTATTCTGTGGGTGACAGGTGACGCCCTGGAAGAAGCCCAGGGAGATGCAACTGCTGTGCTCATGTGGGGGAGGGTCTCTCCTGCAATGCTGGTGCCCAGCTGGGTCCTGACCCAGCATCCATGGGGGCACATGGTGCTCTCCCAGGCATGGCCTGGCCCCAGCCGTTTGCTTCTCAGTGCCAGGTGAGTTGGCAGGAAGGCTTCATGCAGGACTTAAAGAGCGTGGCCTGGGGAGCCGGCAGTTACTGCAGTTTCAGGGTTTGCCATGGGAAAGGCTGGAGGAACTCCTCCATTATAAGAGCAGCCGCCAGCAGAACTGTCACACCGCAGCTCTTCCTGGGCCGCGCCAGGCGAGGTTGGAGGAGAGGGCAGGGCCAGAGAATAAATTTCATTTTATTGTAGAAATGGAAATTTGTGTCGTGGCTTTAAAAATCTGGTTTTATGTGTGTGTTTAATGCCATTCATTTTAAATGTAGTCTCATAAATCCTTGCTTCAGAATCAAAGCTGTTTAATTACATTTCACCCATGACTAGTTATCTAATGCCAATAGAGAAAGAGTTAAAAAGGAGAACTACAGAGTAAATCAGAGGTGAGATCTTTAGCACAAGCATAAAAAATCAATTTAAGATGAATTTTACTACTATAAAAATTCTTCACATATCCTTTTAAGAGTGGGAAATGCTGGGAAGCACAGCTCGCACTTCAGTTCCCTGGGCGAGGCAGAGCAAGGCGCCCTGTGTGGGCGGCCCTGGAGGCTGAGCGTGCCGGGTGCTCAGGGATCCTGTGCTGAAGGAGTGGTAACTCTGGAGGTGTGGCAGGTGCTGGTGGGTGCAGAAGCCCCTGCCCCTCACGTAGAATGCCCCCTCCCTGAGGGGAATGCTGCTTCTCCAAGGAGCCCCTTTAGTGATGTGTGATGGCCTAGCAGACCCCATAGTCCTAAAGATTAGCCCAGAACTCTTGCAGCAGAGGTACTTGGCCCAGGTGGTTTGACACAGGGTCTTGAGGCAGGCCCGTCCCTCTGGTGGTCTCGGTTGAGGGTTGCTACACAAGGACATCACTTCCCATCTGAGCAGGTGGCGTTAACCCCAAGGCGGCCGCAGGCTGTTGGCTGTCTGCTCTGGACAGAGCTCCAGCTTGCCCTGGTGAACACCATCCTGCTCCCTGGGCCTCAGGATGGCAGAGCACATTGCAGAGCTCTCCATCTTTCCTTTTAGACCTCTTCAGTGCACAGCTTATTTGGATAGTGAGAAACAGAACAAGAATATTCTAAAATTGAATAGTAATTAAGCCAAGCACAGGGCAAAGTTCTTTCCTTGGTCAGACGCAGCTAGTAGGGAAAGAAATCAGGCAGTGAGAAGGCAGTGCCCCTCCCCCTGGAGCCCTCTGAGAGGCCTGTTCTGTGCCTGTGGAGGAGCCCGGCATCCCCTGGGGCTTCTTGGTGCCTGAGCCTGCGGAGGGTTTCCCGGCAGCGGCTCAGGCTGAGACAGCAGCCTGTTTGTTCAGGGTCCCGGGCTGAACGAGGGCCTGTGTAGCCTCGCAGCAGCTTGGGCAAAGCCTGGATCTGTTCCACCTGCTTGTGTGTCAGCAGGATTAGCTACTCTGGGGGTTGGACTCTCAGGCCTGACTCGTGTCCCTGTCGTCTGTACCCATGTGGCCTGCTGACAAGCTCCTGGCTCCTTTCTCCATTGGCACCCTGCTTCCTTCCTGACACGCCAATGTCTACATGCTCAGATGGCCCCCTCCAGCAGCAGTGTGTGGGGACCCTGTGCGCATCCCTCATCCCAAGGCCAGTCGTTAAAGACTCAAGGACCTGGCGACGTTAAGTACCACGAAGGCCCCAACTTGGACTCCAGCACGGCCTGTCTGCAGAAATGTCTCCCGTCATCTTCCTGCAGGACCCAGGCCTTCAGTGCCACAAGAGCAAGAAGCCCCACACCGTTTCACTGGGGTCCCCTCCCCCTGCAAGCAGGACCTGATGAGCTCTGCAGGAGCTTAACCCCAATGGGGATGGAGTCCACTTCACACTGTGCCCTTGAACTTGGCCACAGCTTCCCCATGCCTTGTACACACAGATGTCCTATAGGGAGTAGAGCACCACTGTGTCAGCTCTAGCAGAGGCCCTGGGATGTCCTTAAGCCCAGGTTTGCCCCTTTCATGGTCCTGTGTTGAAGATGTCAGTGTCCTAGAAGGAATGCAGAAGTGGCTTCCATTGGAACTTGCTGTTCTGAGACAGTGCCACTGGTGTGTCTGCCCACATGGCATCAGCCTGCCCAGCCTGCCTTCACCAGCGGGAAGACCCCGTGTGAGACTGCGTGCGTGAGCACAGCTGCCCTTCTCTGCCCCGGCTTCAGCTGTGAGTAGTAAGCCTGGGTAACTAGAGGGAGGTTGCATGGCTGCCCTTGCCTCCTGGGGTACCTTTGACTACAGATTTGCACATGTGTGGTTTCCTCAAGAACTAAGGATGCAGGAAGCCACCTGAGCTGGCAGTGTGGGGCAGTGCTCTGAGAGGTTCTGGCAACTTCTCCCATCCAGCCTCCCACCTGCCTGAGCACAAGTGAGCTGCTGGTCTCCTGCAGCCTGGGGCTGTGGTCTAGATGCCAGCATTGAAGATGGGCCCCATCCAGGCAGCACCCGCATGGCAGCTGGAGTTTCCAGCCCCTCCACCACGCTCCTCTTCTAGGGCTCTGGATCCAGCCTTGTTCTTACCACTGTAGACCTGCTAGGGCAGCTAGGGCCTTGTGGCCTCTGGCAGGGACATCCCCCTCGTTAGGGACAAACTGACCCTCTTGTCCTGGCATGTCTACCTTTCCATGACTCAGTGTCCTGCCTGTACCCCAAGATCAGCCATGCACTAGCCCTTTCACTTCTTGGTTCGTACCTTTGCCCCCCAGGGTGGCCTCGTGGTTCCTCTTTGTCCATCTCATCTGCCATCCGGACTCATGGAGGCACAGCCAGATCTGTGCTCCTGGGCACTTCCGCCCCACCTGTCATACCTGTGCTGGGCCATGTTTCCAGGTGAATGGAGGGCCCCCGCTTCATCAGGATGCTTAGAGGATGCTGAGAAGACACCATGGTCTGGTGCTAAAATCACATATGCCAGCCCTCGTAGGGCACAGGAACCATGGGAGCTCAGCAAGGCTGGCAGAGGGAGCATCCTTGCACCTACACCACAGGGGCTCTGTCCACCTTCCCACAAGAGCCTCAGAAGCTGTGCTATCTGGAGAGGGGAGTAGAAAAGCTGTGCCCACCAGGCCTGGGAAGATGCATGGAAGCTTGCACCTGTCCAGGGCTGGACAGGAGGAAAATCATCCAAAGCATCAGACCCAGTGCCTCATGGTGTTGGGTCCTGAACAATTGCAATAAAAACCAGATCTGCCTTACAACTCCAGAGCCCAGGGTCGGAAAGCAGACCGCCTCCAATAGGATGCTTGCTCTGCCTGCAGAGCACAACTCAGAAGATGGAGCCCCGTGGAAGATGAGCAGCAGTTTCTGTGAGGGGCCAGATCAAGAGATGGAGGAGGCGTGCTAACGCAGACGCTGCAGGGGACAGTCTGAAGTTTAACCCCAAAATGTTTGGGATTCAAATTTGGGACATGAAAGGGCAGGGAGATGGTGAGCAGGAAGAATGAGCAGAGAGACTTGAGAAGGAACCAGGAGGCACCTCGGGCATAAAAAACACAGTGCTGTCATTGAGGCGCCAGGTCTACAGGCAGCTCCCTAGGGGATCAGCCACTCTGGAGCTTGGGAATGCCAGAAGGAGTGGGCAAGTGGTGTCAAAGCCACCCAAGACGCGGGGCATGCCTCCTGCTATTGGGGTTCGGAGTAGGTTGCGGGACGTGTGTGGTGCAGTCTGATTTCTTTGATGTTTCTGGAGAATATTTTTGATGATGAATACTTGATTATTTTGTTGTTGCCTTAAAAAGAACACTGTCTCACCCGGGTTACTTCGTGTGCGTGGCTCCTGCTCTGGTGTGTCTCTGTGCTTCATGCCCGTAGATCTTTGGAGCTCACGTTTGGGCCTTCCACGTCCTAAGCCAGGAGGTGGAAGGGTGCATGGGGTGACCCAGCATCTCCTGCTCGCCTCCTGCTGGGCAGCAGGTGGGACGCAGATATTCCCCCAGCTAGATGCAGCAGCCATTTGCTCTTGCCATGCGTGGAGGCAGGGCCCAGAAGTTCACTAAGCCCCTGTTGTTCCTTTTGCAGCCCTGCAGAGGCCCCAGCAACTCCTGAGGTTCTCAGTGGTCCAGAGGGAACATCGGAGCCCCTGATGCAGTGCGCAGCCTGGCTGGACGCCTATTTCCACAAGCCCACAGCCATTGCAGGGCTCCCCCTGCCTGCTCTGCACCATCCCGTGTTCCAGAAAGGTTGGTAACCGCGCCTGACTTACTATCACTGACATCATAGCTCACTTGCTGACTGCACCAACGCGCTGTTTTCACGTTATCTGAGCCCAGGTGGCATGTGGCCAGGCTGAAGGACAAGAGCCTGTGGTCTCCACCCATTCCAAGTGGTTGTGTTAGTTTTGGCACGTGGTCACATAATTCTTGGCGAGGGCCGTGAAAATGATGCATGCAGATCAACTCTCGCTGGCTGAAAGGTTTAAATAGGAACACATCTGAATGGCAGTAAAGTTTTCAATAAGCTTATTGTTAACTTAAACTATTTGCCTGCCAACAGCCTGAAAATGAGACTCATACGCGGGCAATTAGCCACTTCCACAAACTCACTTGGTGACAGCTACATCAGAGCGGGCAGCTACGTTGTATCTTCTCAGATAAACTTTAAATCTAATTTCTCAAACTTAACATATTAGATGTGTTCTTAAGCAATGAATTGAGAACTTGTTGCTTCAGTGCAGTTTGCTTTCTAAAGACACTTAGTTTTCAGTGGCCTAAAAATGTCCTGCCAGACATTCTTTTAAAGCTTTGGTTGGGTCTGCTCAGCACAGAAGTTAATTATAGCAGCTAACATTCTAGACACATACCATAAATTTATTTTGGATAGTTATTTTTATAAATAATCATTGCAGTGTAAATGAATATCTATTCAGTTGTCTATGTGTAGATATATACATATCCTTAAGGATAAAAATTACCCTGAGATTTTAGATATGGTGATTTTAAAGCAATCTTGAATTTCAAAGTGGTGCTAAGTACAATTAAAGGTACTCTAATTGCTGTATGATTTTTCAGCACCAGTAGACTTGAAATTGGAGTTGAGTTTCCAAGGAAGCTGGAAGCCCTTGAGTTTGGGCCGATCCCTGGCCCACTGACATAGGCAGGCAGGAGAGTGGACATAACCGTGAGCGCATTTTGTACAAAATGAACCAAAGCTGCATCCGTAATGCCCGGGGGACCTCATTGTACATATCCTGCAGAGCTACCTGCAGATTTTTCTCAGAGCTACGGAATTTCTAAAAGTAGATCTCTGAGGTTGTGGGGAGCCTCCACAGAACACTGCACATCCACAGACCCTCCACCATCCCCGCGTGAGGCAGTGAGGGAAGGAGGTGCCCTGCCCGCCGCCACGACCTACCTGCCATGCCCCCCCCCCACTCCCATTCAGCACCATGAGCTTTGGGCTTTGGGCTTCAGTGACCATGTGGGTGACCTGGTATGTTGAGCACCTTCAACTGCCCCAGGGTGGGCTAGGGATGGTGCAGTGTAGTGCAAGAAAGTGAGAGATGGGTCTGATTCTTAGAGGAAGACTTGGGAGCCACAGAGCAAGGCTCTCAGGTACACTGTCACCACTGGGTAACTGTCCTGCCAGGAGAACCACAGAGCTGTCAGTGGGCTTTCCTTCCCCTGAGTCTACCACATAAGGCAGCTGAGGTCTGAGGTCTCAGACCAAAAACTTGTCTTGTAAAGCAGGTGAGAAAGTATCTGTCTGATCTCGTTGGGGGAACAAGCATGTAAAATCCTAAACTTCACCTAAGGTGAACTTAGAAATGTCGAGGCTAAAGCTGCAAGAAATCACTAGTTTTCCATTAGCCAAACAGTGATACTGGCACAAAGTGGGACCCTACTGGCCTTTTCCCACCAGGATCCACACAGTAGTGCCATGCCAAGCCTGGAGAAGGAGCCCGGTCAGTCCCTGACAGTGATCCAGGTCAGATACGACTGGCAAAGAAATGATATTGGAAGGATCAAAGAGCCTCCAACTGCTTCTGAGCTACAGAACTAACAGTGAGCCTTCTCACCTACTCTGATGTCCCACTGTGGTGTTAGCTGGCCCCAGAGCTAGGGACCTGCCTCTGGGACTCCTCAGCTTCAGAAGGCCATGGCTGCCCCTCCTGCCTAGCTCTAGAGTCCGCCCCAGGCCCACACATGGGCTGTGTCTGGGGCAGCACTCACGGTGAGTCTTGGTGACCAGGAAGTTCTCAGTAGCGTTGGAGAGGCTAAAGCCATCCACTGCCCTGTCCCTGCAGTGCCAGGAGGCACCTCTGACTGGGGTGAGGTCCGTTTCCTTACAGTGGTATGGTCATCAGGGTCTTAGCACCCTTCTTTCTCTCAGTGCCCTAGGGACTCTGAGGGGGTGCAGACCAGGGTGTCGACCTCCGTAACCAGGCCCACCTCGACACTGGTCGCTGCTAAGGCTGGGACTCAGCACATTTCTGCATGCAAAGCCTGGTGTTTTGGGGTTTGTTTGTTTGTTTTTTCTTTCTTTTCATTTAGTGCAGTCATTTACTCCTGCATGGGGACCAAGTATGCAGATTTTCCAGGTTTGAGAAGAGGAGCTGGTGGTCGGTGGTGCTGGCACGGAATTGCCACGTACATGCACGCCCCCTCGGCTGCCCTGCCTCGGTGCCAGGTGCGCTGCAGCAGCTTGTATCTGCTGACACTAGTGAAGGAGGGCAAGTCCTGGGACACCTCAGAGTCCCCTAGAAGCTGTCGGCTCATGGCAATTGATTCCTTTTGCAGACTGCAAGGAATAGGTTCCTTTTAATTTGAAAAAGGTCTGGACTGTTCCATTTCCTGTGCCTGTTTTGAATGTGTTTAACATATTTCGTGTATTTTTTTGATCATGTCTTACATTTAGACCGTTCTGTCCATTTCAAAAAGTGGTTTGTAAGTGAGCCAGCTCCGAGTCCAGCACACTTGCCTTTTCTTGCTAACTCCCTGGCTTCTAAGTTGCCCGCTGCTCCGTGCCAAGGCTCACATCATTCCTGGCACCCACACGCCTGTGCTGCTAAGGGCTCTCTTCCCGTTCCCAGTGTTGCCTCTCCTCTCCTTTCCAGGATCCCTCCAAGACATGAGTGTGCTGCTATGGATTTGTTTTTAAGGCTAGCCACAATAATAGAAAGTTGAACCATATAAAAATCATTGTTTTGTGATCAAAGCTTATCCAATCTTGGCATTTCATTTGGTTCAACTTATTATTTTGAAGGATTTCTGAAGTTCAATTAATTGCAGGTTGACTGTGGGGTTGTGTGTGTGTGAGGGGATGACAGATCACCCTCCCTGACCAGTCTGCAGCGCACATGGCCTCGTCCCAGGTCGGCTAGGTAGGCTGCTCCTGAGAGAGAAGTTGTGGCTCCTGACGGTGTTCTGGTGTCCGTTTGCAGGAGCAAAGGCCTGGGCATCCAGGGCAGGGCCATGGTATGGTGGACCCAGCTGGTGCCCCAGGCTTTCTCTCAGGCAGCTCTCAGGAGCCCAGTTCTGAGTTTTCCTTTAAAGTGATGGGGATGTTCCCTTTTGAACCGAATACGTAACTCTCTACTGATCCCCTCACTACAGCTGTTGGCCTACAGCTGTGAAACCCAGTGGCACAGAGCAGAAGAGCCTGTGTGTCCCAACCTCTGGCTGCAAATAAGCCTTCTGACTCCTGCCACAGAGCCTGGGGTAGGACCAGAAGGGCCTCCCAAGAAAGCTTGCCAGAGTCATGGGAAAGGCCTTTTAGGGGTGAATTAATTTCCCACTGAGTCCTAGAAGACCACCCTGCTGCCTGTACCTCCAGTGGGGGCTGTGAGTGTTCCAGAAGGCAGATGATGGGGCAGACGTCTCCCTGGTTCTCGTCAGAGCAGCCCCTTCGAATTTCCACCTTGGAGAGCTGAAAAAGGGCTGCACCCCAGCCACCCCATTGCCCCCACCTGCGGCCCTGGCTATCACTCATGACAGGCCCCCACCTGTGCTAGGCGGTCTCTCAAGCCTCCACCTGACACCTAGGCCATCGTGTTCCTGCAAGAACAGGTCCATCTGTGTGGTCCACATTGGTCCCCTGGCTGCCAGGGGCGTTTTCTCTGGGACCTCCTGCAGATCCTCGGCAGGGCACAGGCTTCACCCTTTCAGGCATTTTGCTGTTTACAACCTGAACTTTAAACACACACACAATGATGTAAACGGATGATCAGTAAGAGGGTGCCTCTCAGGATCTGCTGGAGAATGTCACCCTCATTCTGTTCTCCCATGTCTTAAACAAGGGTGTCGAGAAGCTGCTGACCTTGCCAGGATATTACCTGGTGGAGCCGGAAGATTCGTAAGCCTCCTTACAGTGCACTTATTGATCAGAACAAGCTAACAACACTGCGCTTGAATTAAGTAGGAAAGAAACAGCTGGTGGGAATGTAATTCTGTCAACCTCAGAGCTGCTGGGCCCCTTTCCAGGGACAGCAGACGTGGAAATCTGGGTCTGAGGCCTGCCGAGGCCAAAGCCTGGAAAGGTGAGGATAAAAAGACCCCATCCAAAGCCCACGGGCTAGACCGTCAGGCATGTCCAGTCACAGTGGAGGCCAGCAGCCACCCTCACGGAGAGGAGAGCCCAGCACATTCCTGTGCTTAGAGCAGCTTGGGAGACAGATGTAATGGAACGTGGAAGGAGAGCAGTGAGCAGGGATGAGCGGAGGTGTCATGGCAAGTGTGCAGCAGAGGGCGGAGTGAGTCCAGGTGACCAAGGTGGACAGTGGCCATCATCTTCATCGGGGGACATTCACTGACACCCTGTTCCAAGGAGCACACCCCCTGTGGACAGAGGACAAGGGCCACCATGCTTCCCCTTCGGGGCTGCATGACAGAGCTCACCGCGTCCTCTCCCAGGCTCCCGCAGGTCTCCCTTCCTGAGAGCCAGCCTGGGAGGTCTGCTTCCCAGGGCAAGAGGCTCCCTGCATGGTCCCAGTCCCCCTCCTGGCTGACTGCCCAGCTTGTACCTGAACATCCCTGTCATTTCCAGCCCCTCAGCAGGACAAGGAGGTTAGATGTTTCCAAATGCAGAACCCTAAGGTGGAGGAGGGCTTCTCTAGGTTGGGGGGCTCCCAACCTGAGCAAGAAACACCACTTCCCTGGGAGCTTCCCACAGGGTCCCTGAGGGCTGGTGGCTCTCCTGGTTTGCCCTGTCCCCATGGCTGGCCTGGCCTGGCCAGCCAGTGATGACCGCTGCCCCTCCTTCCTGATCCTTTACCTTGGCTGAGTGGCTATCTCTTGGCACACTGGTGAATTTCACAGGCAAAGACCCTGAGACTCAGATCATGTCTTGGCCTGTCACTGGTATTTTTAAGGCAGGCTCCGCCTGGCGGCTATCACATTACTTGTTCTTCTCTTTGCAAGAGGTGACATCTTGGACTAGGAGAGTTCTTAAAGGTACAAGTGTGATTCACTGGAGCAAATGGCTTTTTCAAGTGCAGTTGTATCTTGGCCCCCTCTATGAGGTGTGGGAAGGGGTTACATGTCAGAATGCTCTAGAAGTCTTGTTCTTAACTTTATGCCTATGAATTTCCATACTTCTCACCCCTCCTTGAGACACACGAAAATCTTGGATTAGACACACACACCCCGTTTTGAGAATTGTTACTCCAAAGGAACTTATTAGAAGGGATGCAGGGCTGGGGAGCAGCACCCTTGAGCCCTGGGTTCTGTCTCCAGCACTGGGGGAGAAATGGATCCAAGTCTTAGAAGTGCTTTTGCTGACGCTTCCCCTGACTGCCATTCTTAGCCACTGGTTTCGTTTGAAATGTGCACCAGAGTATTTACCTGCCAGGACATTCTGGGCATATCTGCATATCTCTCTGTGGCCTAGGGATTTGCCCTTAGCCAGGTGAGCGGGCCGAGAGCCTGGCATGAGCCCCCTTTTGGACCTGGGAAGAGTGAGTCAAACATGCTGCATGTGAACAACTCCACCACCAAGAGCTTGGGGCCCTGGTAGAGCCTCAGCAGAGCCACCAGAAGGCACGCAGATGTTTTTGGCTAAAATACACCTCTACTATAAAATAGCCAGCAAAGTGATGCTACAGGTTCTTCCAGAGGACTGTGAGCAATGGAAGTGGCCAGCAGATGGGCAGAGGTTCCTTTGGTTGCTGGGTGAGGGCCAAACCTGTCTGAGTAGGCCTAGCCCCAGGTCAGCTGATGGTCTAAACACACCCTGCACTTGCCAGGAGAGAATACAGTGAAATGCCCTCCTCTGCCCCATGGAAGGGACTGGTGGCTCGGGGGTCTTCCAGAAGTATCTATAACCAAACCGTAGCCTGCAGGACCCCAAGAAATCTGTGTTGTCCCTGTGCAAAGAGCCCTCTGACTAACTGACACTTACCTGGTCTCCAGGAAGCCTGGTTACCTGAGAGCCACCTCCTGTACCCAGGAAGCAGGTGGTCTGAATCAGGAAGAGCTCACTGCAGGATGCTAGGGTCTGGCCAAGAGGGCCCTGTGAAAGCAGCTGTATTCAAACCCTATTAGAGGTGAGCAGGGCTCTGTTAGGACTGCAGCTTCTGACTATTATGTGTGCTGCTTTTATGAGAAACATTAAAATGTGATTTATGTGTACCTGAGCAATCAAACAGTAAAGCCTGTGAAAGCTGCTGCTGACCTGGGCCTTCTCACTCTGGCCAGCATGACAAGAGGGCGGCTGCAATGTCCACCCCAGGCTTGGGCTGCGACTCCCT
>PVHX01001947.1:0-7500 GCA_004024805.1 Geosciurus inauris | reverse complement strand
GACGCGCCTGGACCCAGATGGCGCACGAACGAGGGACAGATCGTTTCCCAGTGCTGTTGTCCCTTAAAAGGCAATTGACTGTTCGCAGTAAATAAGGATTGATTTGGGGTTTTGTGATCCATGTAGGGGTGAAGCACAGGGCAGTACAGGAGAGGGCTAGGGAGGGGGCACCTTGCCGCTGCACTATTGGAGGCCAGGCTCTGGTGACGAAGGGGTGGAATACCACTAAAAGATGAAATGTGTAGCTTATGAGCCAAAGAAAAGGTAATAACTAGAGTGGTGATTTTAAAACAAATCTGAAAGCATGAGAAAGAGGAGGTAAAGAATAGATGGGCCACACATGGTGGCACACACCTGTGATCCCAGTGACTCAGGAGGCTGACACAGGAGGATCTCGAGTTCAATGCCAGCCTCATCAAAAGCAAGGTGCTAAACAACTCAGGCCCTGTCTCTAAATGAAATATGAAAAAATAGGGCTGGGACGTGGTTCAGAAGTCAAGTACCACTGAGTTCAATCCCTGGTACCAAAATAAAAAAGATAAATAACAAGTTAGTGGACTTAAATCCACCTTATTGATGATTATATTACATGTAAATGTTCTTAAAATCCAAATTAAAAGGCAGAGATGACCAGACTGGTTTGAAAAACCAGATCCTGCTGTATATTTTCTGTAAGATAATTTAAGAGAAAGAAATAGTACTGTGCAAAATGAAGAAACAGGAATACATATCACATAGAAGTACAGCTGTCTTTATTTTCGGATTAGATGGTTGTTTTTGCATAGAATCTCTTAAAGAATTTTGAAAGTAACAGTACAACTAAGTGAATTTAACAAGGTTGATACATATTAGGATATAAATGCATTTTATGAAATTGAAAATTAAAATATATGTATAATAGTGTCATTCAAAGTGTTTAACATAAGCATGAATAAAAGAGATCCATCACTTGTCCCTGGGATCTATAAAACAGGGCTGAAGAGAGAAGTGGATAAACCTTGGTCATCAGGAGAGCCAGTGCTACGCCAAGGTCACTTCCCCAGAAGCTCTTCTGGGTATTCAGTTCAATCGGGCTCTTTAATTACCAGCTAATTTTAAAATTATATGATCATATGAAGGGCCCAGAATATTTAATCTTACAAAAGAAGAGTGAAGTTGTAGGACTTACCTGATTTCAAAAACTTCCCACAAATCTATAGTAATCAAGACTGTAATATGGATCATAACTTAAAATAGAGGCCCGTAATTCGGCTAGGGGGTAGGCAGGGACTGAACCTAGGAGCACTTAACCACTTAACTACATCCTCAGGCTTTTTTTTTTTTTTTTTTTTTTTAAGAGATAAATTGCTCTCTAAGTTGCTGAGGCTGGCTTTGAATTTGCAATCCACTTGACTTGGCCTCCTGAGCTGCTAGAATTACAGGTGTGCACCACCACACCTGGCGAGACCCATACTTTTATAGTTGTTTTGAGAAAGATGCCAGGTAGGTCAATGAAGACAGTATTTTAAACAATGATAGTTAAACGAGTAGATACCCATCTTCAAAAACATACTTACCTTAACCCCTGCCTCACACCATTGATTTGAACTACAGCATATACTTAGAGCTGAAACTGTTAGGTTTTAGAAGAAAACATGGAAAGAATTTTCATGGTTTGGATAGGAAGACATTTCTTCTAACACAAAGAGAAAGCATGGAAGAAATTATTAAAAGTAAGAGGCTGCATGAAGAAAATAGGCAAGCCATAGAGTTAGACAAACTTTTCTAAAACAGTATACCTAACAAAGAACTGAGCTGGCTTGTGAAGACTATGCTACTTCTATAATAAAAGACAACCCAATAAATACCTGGGCAAAAGATCTTCTCTTCACAAAGGAATGTGTACACGTTGGCCCGTAGCATATGGAAGTGCTCAGCATCATCAGTCTTCAGGAAGGTGTAAGTTAACACCACAGTGAAAGATGTCTGCATCCATCTGAGCAGGACTGAAAGTACCACATGTCCACGCGAGAGCAGCACCCTAGTGTGTCACAGGTGTTGGCAGGTGTCCACTGGTGTGGCTTCTGTGTGGAAGGCCTAGTAAATCTTAATAAAATCCAATGTCCCCATGCCCTGTAACCCAGCATTTGCACTCTTAGGGACAGATTCAGGAGGGAGAGAAACCCGTATCCACAGGAACACATGAATGTTCCTTGTAGCTTTATTTTTAGTGGCCAATACTTGGGATTGCTCAGATGCGCACCTGTAGAAGAATGGACACGGTGGCAGTCGTGTCCCTGTAGGGCTTTGTCCCTTCAGTATGTCTGCAGTAAGGAGCAAGCTGCAGACGTGACCACACAGTGAGTCTCAGCAGCATGCCCAGCAGGGGAGCCGGACAGGGGGAGCAAGTGCTCTGAGATTGGCAGATCTGACCTGGGGTAGAGTCGGAAGCATGACTGCCTCTGGGGTTGCACAGGCATAACTAGCTGGGAAAGAGGTGAGGGAATGTTCTGGCAGGAGTTAACAGTTTGCGTTGCACAGGTGTGCGTGATTGACATCAAGTGGTGCATGGACGATTGTGCACTTCATTGGATATAAATTCTGCCTCAAAGGAAAAAGAGCCAAATTGACGTTGAACTCTTAATTAATGGTATATGAACTAACATACTTGGGCACAGTAGACATATGTCTGCAGCTTATTTTTAAATGCAAAAAAAATACTAGGATGGAGCAATTGGAGCTAAAACAATGTGAACTGTTCATTGTAGCTAGGCTCTGTGATCCCAGCTACCCTGCGGGTGCTGAGGCAGAGTCACAAGTTGGAGGCCAGCCTCAGCAACTTAGCAAGACCCCATCTCAAAAAAAAGAAACAAGTTAATTGTATAATCCGGGTGGCAGGCATATGGGTATCCATTGTAAAATTATTTGTTTCTCTGTTTGAAGTTTTGTAATGAAATTTTGGAGGAAAAGGTGAATATTATGGTCTTTTACTCCTAGAAAGCAAATTTTGGGAAAAGATGATGAAAACTGGCCTCACTGTCTGTAGGTGAAGGTGCAACTTCTTTGTGACTGTCTGTGCACAGCAGACCTGTGTGTGTGCCTGTCAGTCATGTTCCTGAAGATGCAGTTGGTGGGGGTAGAGAATAACCTTAGCTGAATCCCGTGGCCACAGTCACATCTGGGCACTCACTGAGTAGTTGCATAGCAGGGAGCCTCTGCTGCCAGCCTGCCAGCCAGCACCTGAGCAGGTAGCACCATCAAAGAGCTTGCAGGCCTTGAAGCAGAGGAAACAGGAGGCTGAGTGACCACCTGCTTCACATGAGCAGCAGAGACCAGGAGGAGACTGACCGCGGTGCTCACGCTAAGACCAGAACAAAGAAGGAGCACAAGCCACCTGAAGATCTAGGAGGAAAAGCTGCCAGGTGGAGGGCAGAACACCTGCAGATGAGCCAGGACAGCCTGGGAAGCTTGGTGCCCTCCAGAACCTGCACAGGACCAGGACGGCTGGAGCAAAGCGGGCAAGGGGCAGAAGGGGACGCGCCTGGTGTCGTGCCAAGGGCAATGTGCAATGTGGACTGTGGCTGTGGGTGCTGCCAGGCACACAGAACAGTCAGGAGCCATCACAGGAGGAGCAGAGAAGGCACGGTGGCCAGTGGGGACAGGACACACACTCTGTGGAGCTCAGACGACTTGAAGGTGGACTGGACACTGGTGAGACAAGAGACCAAGTGAGCCCTGGGTCTCCGGCCTGGGCAGCCAGCCAGTTGTGCCTCTGCTGTGTGGGAGGAGATTCCAGGAGCATCCTGCAGGGGTCCAGGCCGAGCTCTGGGGAGCCAGGTGGAGTGCCCGGGCTGCACCAGGGCCATGCTGAGTTAGCCCTGGCCTTACATCTGCAGGGAGGTCTCAGGTCACCAGTGAGACTTGCCGGGTGCTGGACACAGGCCTTGCTTCCGTGGCTGACTCTGCCAGTGGCTGAGGGAGGGGTGCGTGGGTGAGCCCCCGCCTCATCTTGCCCAGGCATCCTGGTCATCCCCAGCACAGATGCTTCCCCCAGTGGAGGACCCAGAGCTCACACTCTCAGACTGCAGCCCGGAGCTCCAGGCCACATGGGTGCTGAGTGGGCAGCCACAGATTGAGTGGCACAGGCAGGGACCTTGAGAGGCGCTTCCTAGCCTGTCCCATTGAACATGGAGTCACCTTGCTCTGAACCTCAGATGGGAGCTCCTGGTCCTGAAAAGTCTCCGTGCCCACTGCCCACCATTCCTGAGTCTTGCTGTGGTGGAGTCCAGAAGTATCGCACCATAGCTGGCCACGGCCCCACACTCGATGTCTGTGTGCACCAGGCCGGGCCACCCCTCCCGCATGGTCAGAGCACAGTGGACACACCCAGGCAGCTCCTCCTGCTTAGTGGCGGTGAGGAGATGTTGTGGACACGTGAACCCACCCTGCGGTACTCAAGTAAAATGAAACTCCGGGACCAGGGACGCGGGGCTTTGCTTTCACTGTGGCTCTGTAGCCCTGCATCAGGCTGCCTTCAGCTGAACCCCATCATTCTCCAGAGATTCCACGTCTCACTGCAGTCTCCCTCCTGCACAGCACTGCCCTACGCACAGGTGTGTGCGCCTCAGACCTGCGCTCAGGCAAACAGGACTTTTAAGACCCAAGACGGGTGGTGTGGAGTGGCTATGTCAGAGGACCTGAGAGAAACAGCGTAGCAGGCAAGGTTTATTTGGGCTTATGGTTTCAGAAATTTCAGTCCATGGTCACTTGGCACTGTGGCAGTTGAGCACATCATGGCAGGAGCACACGGCAGGGGAGGCCTGTTCACCATATGGCCACTGAGAGGCAAAAGAAAATGCCAGGTCCTGACATCCCCTTCAAGGGCGCCCCAACCCAGCACCTGGGCCCCTCCTAACGTTTTCATCACCTCCCCATAGTGCCGCAGGCTGGGGACCAAGCCTCCAGTACATGGCCTCTGGGGCACCCTTGAGATCCAAAGTGTAGCAGCTGGGAATTCCAGTGGTCCCTTGAGAATAAAGACAGATGGGAGATCACACCTGAAGGCCCAGATTGTGGGGCCGGTGGAAGAATCGACCCACAGTAATGAGAGAGGAGGAGGCCAAAGGGGGACCTTATCAGACTCTGGTGGGGTGGAGCATCCCAAGCTGGCCAGTAGGTAAGGGCACCAGCTGAGGCCACTGTGGTGTGGCCAGGGGACACAGACCAGGGAGCAGCCCTTGCCATGCTTGGATGCCATGAATAGGCTTCCCTAGGGGTAGGGGTCCCCCAGGGGGAGTCCAGGGGCTGTTCTTTGTGTGACATGATTCCTACCCCATGGCTACGGCCAGCCCCAGAGGCAACTGATTATGCCATCCCCTCCCTTAGAAGCTGTGTCACCTGCTGGTACCCTCAGACCAAGGCCCAGGGTCTCCACTCGTCTCCATCCCCTCCCATCTCCACCTCCTTGCAGGTCTCAGCTCCCAAGTCACCTGCTACCTGCTCAGAGCTGTCCATAACAGCTGTCCCCCCCAAACCCTGCACTCTGCTGTCTTAGCAGCTCAGTTAGGGTGGGTGCTGAGCACCAACACCCCGCACGCCCCAGCTCCCAGAAGAGGCCAGCATGAGGGGCTGCTTGCTGACGATTAAATAAATGAGAAGCAGATCAATAAACAGTTGAGTAAATCCGAATATGCCCACACTGGGTCCTTCCCCCACACTGAAGGGCTCCCCCTGGGAAGAGGAGAGAGAATGCCTGTTCTTCTCTAGCAGCAGCAGCCACTTTACCTCAGGGGGAAGAGGATGTCTCTGAGCTTGCCCTCTGGGGGCGCGAGGACTGATCAGGGAATGGATGTGATTCTTGAAAAAGCTAGGGACCAGAGGGGCCACCTGCCCTCACTGCCAGCCCCAGCCCCAGTCCCCACAAGGACTTGGAGGCACCTGAACCTGCCAGCCAGGCTGCAGTGTGCACCTTCCTCTGCCCCCTCCCCAGCCTGCCTGCCACCCTGTCCCCTGCCAACCGCAATGTGGAGCCACCTGCCCTGCCGCTCCCCTTACTCACACCTGCAAAGCCTCGCCCTCATTTGAATAGGTGAGAAACCAAAGTCAGCTGCACAATTTGAGCTGGATTCCATCACTCAAAATTCAGTCACAACTTCTTTTGAATTCCTCAGCTGCCCTGAGGCAAAGGCTCAATGTTGATACTGAGATTAATCCCCAAAGAGCCCCTCATTTCTCTGCAGAGAAATTAAAGCTTGCCAGTTTTCCTTTTGCCTGTCCTTCTGACAGCTCTGTCAGTAATGATATGCCTTCTCCGTGGCGTAATCCCCATCCTATGGTAAAGAATAATTCATTAAGAAATTAAGGGCCCAGCTCCTTTCCGTTGGGTTGGTCTTCAAAAGTTAGCTAATGGCGATGGCAGCATGATTATCAATGAAAAATTATTCAGCACACCTCAGGGCTGTTCCAGACAAGCTCGAGAAGCCGCCTGGGTGGGGATCAGTCAGGCGCACCCCCCCCCCCAGGTTCGTCAGTGTTCCCGGAAATTAAGTCGGGTGACGTTGACTGTGAGATGTCTGCGTGCAGGGCCAGGAGGCTGGGTGGTGCACTGCCCCAGCATGGGGAGAAGCTTATTTTTAGACTTGCAGGAGCAGCGTGAAATGTCTGCTCACGATGCTGGCACCGTCTCTCCCCTTCTGGGTGAAGCAGGAGGAGAGGCTGGGGCGGGAGGCTGCCAGGTGTTCCTGATGGAATGCAGGGTGGTGGGGCCTAGGTTCCTTTGGCAGGTGGTTGTGTTTTCAAGACCACCGTTGTGCCTGCAGTGGAATGGCGTGGGTACCTGTTCTGGGGTGCCCTGAAGCTAGCGGAGAGCAGGTGTGATTGATGTGGGCCTTGCTGCCTGGCTAGGGCGAGGCACAGGGCCTCAGGGGTGGAGAACAGTCCTTCATGTACATTGATGCTGTTGAATAACATGCTCTACCCCAGTGTCGTGGTGGTGACAGGCTTGTGCCCGGAGTGGACACTCCAGAGCAGGCGGCAGTTGGAGGGAGCTTGCTGCCCCCAGGAGGGGTAGTTCAGGGCTCTGCACCACCTCTCAGCAGAGCCTGAAGCCTTCAGAGGGGGGACAGGCGAGGGCCAGTGCTGGGGAGCAGCCCGTGTGGGGCCAGGATGTCAAGCGCAGGTAGGAGAAGCTCGGCGTGGTCAGTCCCCTTTCCTGCCATCAGCCTGGTGATGTGGGTGACCCTGGGGTCTGGGCTCTGAGCCCCCGCTGGCCCCTCTGTCCTCCCCCTCCTCGGTGTGTTCTACACGGTGTCTTCCTCTGTATTTCTGCTATTGTTCAGAAACCATTAACCCTGTTCAAGTCAGTCGTGCAGCTTTGAGATGAATGACAATTACTCGAATGGAAGCCGATGTCAATGTGTAATTATTCACATTCCTACCAAGACGCTCACAGTTTAATCATTTCTCTGTAGGCTTCCTTAAGTTTGTGCTTAAAGTCTTAGGCATAATTCTTTTGTTAAATAA
>PVHX01001946.1:171955-184639 GCA_004024805.1 Geosciurus inauris | reverse complement strand
GCACATGTCAATTTGGACTACTGAATAGCCACTTACTTTGTTTTGTGGAACAATACAAGTCTAAACATTTTCCAATTTAGAAGAAGATCCTGAGTGAAATATTGTACTTTTTTTTGTTTATAATAAATGAGTTTCTAAATATATATCTTAAATTCTAGTGCACAAAATGAGTTACTTTTTAGGTCAGCTGATATAAAATTTACCAGTTACCTCTCAATCACATCTACCCACTATTGTAAACTTTATGCCTATTGGATATACTGCAGTAGATACAAATTCTACGAGTTGAGGCGTCTTTAGTTGTTTTGCATAAGAAAGCACCCATTTAGGTGAGATGCCCTATTGAAGCTGTTATGATTTGGATATGTGATATCCCCCAGAAACTCATGGGTTAGACAATGCAAGAATGTTCAGAGGTGAATGATTAGACTATGAAAGTTTTAACCTGGTCTTGGATTAATCCACTGATGGATTAACTGGGTGGTAACTATAGGCAAATAGGATGTGATTGAAGGAGGTAGGTCACTGGGAGCATGCCTTTTGGGTTTATATTTTGTGAGTGGAGCTCTCTCTCTGCTTCCTAGTGGCCATGTCCTGAGCTGCTTTCCTCCTCCACACTCTTCTGCTATGTTGTTCTGTCTCACCTTGGGCCCCAAACTATGGAGTTGGCCATCTAAAACTATGAGCCCCAAATAAATTTTTCCTCATTTATGTTATTCATGTATTCCCTTTGCTCACAGTGACAGAAAAGCTGACTCACACAGAAACAATGTGAGGAGAAAAGGTTCCTTGATGCCTCCTCACTCCTATCTGCTTACAAGTGTGTATAGATCATCGCTTAAGGATTACTGGTATGAACTTAGAGAAAATTGTCTGCCAGCCTTGGGTCATACAATTATTCTACTTTTTCATAGTTATATCTCTTTGCCAAATGCTGAACAACATAGCTGAACTGTGAGAGGTCATGTGTTATCAATGGCTTTAAAAATTTGATATACTGATTATTTAAGGTAGTTTTTAAATTTTTTTTTTAGAAAAGCATTTATTGTGTTGGCTGTGAAGCTTGACATTTCATATATGAAACAAGTCGGGGAAGTCAAAGGAATTGAGGCCCAGAGAGGATGTTACCCTTTAAATGAGGACTTGCTACGTGTTGAGTTTCATGTGCTTTATTTTATAAACTACTTCCAAACCCTAAAAGGGAGGTATCTTGATTTTCTGTATTTTACTAACAAAGTTTAAAAAAGTGAAAACATTTAGCAAGATCTCCCCAATTTTGACTGCTATTTTCCAGAATTTGTTGAAAATCACCATGAAAGGAAATAAAGTGAAATTATAGACAGTTGGGGATTTTGACCAATACTTTTATGTGCATTTTACAATAGCAATTTCTGAGATTCACTTTTCCTGGCAAGAAGGAGAATGAACAAAATGGAGATTTTGGATATTTTTATTAAACACAACTGTCTGAACTATAGATGGGACATGGAAGGTGGTTGACTCTCAAAATTGATTCCAGGAAAAGACACCTTAGGAAAAAGAATGGCAGGGACCTATGGAGGTTGGCTGGGGCTTGGGAGTTGTGTACTTTTCCTTCCTGTGTTCCTTGAAAGGATAAGGGCTTGCCCATCATCTTGGCATGAATCAATCCTGCCAGCCTGACATTGGCATGGGACAGCTGGGAGGCAGAGGTGACAGCAGGAAGCAGCATCCTTCTCCCCAGTGCCCATGTAGATTAGGTGGGAATGATTTTAAAGGAGGCAGCTGTGCAAAAAGAGTAGAGCTTAGGAGCTTCTCAGAATGCTGGTCACATGTCATAGGCAGTGGGTCATTCTGGCAGGGATCCAGCCAAAAGCCCTCATCCCTGGGTCTTTGCTTCTCTTCCCAGGGACACCTGATCAACCAAGGCAGCTGGGCTTCCCCAGTCCATGTGGCTCACAAGGAAATTACAAGATTGGGATCCAGGCCAATATCTGAACCATGGACACTAGATAACACAGTACAGGTGGGTCAGGCAGAACATTAATTGAAAGAAGCTCAATAAATATTCTCAGAGAGATGAGGAAACACAAAAGAAGATCACAAGGACACAAAAACATTAACTGCTAAAATAAGGAGCACAAGAGATAGACTGAGCAGCAGGCTGGATACAGGGGAAGAATAAAACAGTGAGAAGGTCGGGCTAAGAGCCTTAGAGGACTTCAGGAAGATGAAGAGATGAGAAACAGAAAAATTAAGAATATAGAGAGCAGAACTGTCACTCTCCATATGACCAGAGTTTCTGAAAGAGAAAAAAACACAAAGGAGCCCCTGAAATATGACTAATGCAAATAATTTTAAATTTTTATTTACCAATTTAAACTAATTTAAATTTGAATGGAAAAATTAATACTTGATTCAAGTATTGAAAACTTTTAAGTATGTTTGGAACAAATTGGACATGTGAATCTATTCTTCAATTATAAATATAAATTTATGTATCTAATATACCTAATATTAATACTGAGATATATGCATTCTAAGAATAAAATTCACCTTCTATTTCTAATACTTTGTGGGAAAAAAAGAATGAAAAATTTTCCTTCATACTTTTATATTGATTATAGAATTAATTGAGCTATTTTATTGTGCTAAATACAATATATTATTAAAACTAATTTCATCTGTGTTTTGTTTTACTTTTTTTAATATGATCACTAGAAATATAAAGCTGTGTACATGGCTAACATCATACTTGTTTGGATAGCATTGATGTAATAGATATGTGTAGAATTTATACCCACTAACGAAGTATAGCTTTTAGGTTTTCACAGAACAAAAAATGCTTCAGTAAGCACCAAATAATCAATATACCCAGAATGTACTCTTTGATCATAGTGAAATAAAATAAGAAACCAGTAACAACAACTACAAAACTTTAAAACTCTCCTGTATAATACACACTACATATATAATATATGCCATATAGTCAATGGAGTTAGGAGGAAATTTTAAGATATAACAAAATACTTAGAACTGAAGAAGAATGAAAGTATAAAATGTTAAACTGTATGATCCATTGCTAAAGTAGCCCTTAAGGTTTTGCATAATTTCAAATACATTAGTAATAATCAAGACGCAGTGGGAACAAAAGACCTAAGGGCATAATTAAACATTAAGAAAAAATAAAAAAAATAAATATTGAGATGTGAACTGAAGAAAAAGTGAAGTAAAATAGACAAGAAGAGAAATCAATGTAAGAGAGAAAAGTCTCTACTAAAATATGATTCTTTAAAAAGTGAAGTGGCAAAGTGAGGTGAAATTCTATACACCATACACCAGTATGTTCAAAAACTGTATGAAATGGACAACAGCACCAGAAAAAGAAAAGCATCCCGGACTAGAGAAATCTAAGGAAAGTTGCCAACATCAAATTAGATAACTACTTCAACTCCCTACTGGATATGTAAAGGTACATCCCAAATCAAACTGCATAGAAGAGCCATTTGGAGCTGGGCTCAGTGGTGCACACCTCAAATCCCACCAACTTGGGAGGCTGAGACAGAAGGATCACAAGTTAGAGGCCTGCCTGGGCAACTGAGCAAGACCCTGTGTCAAAATAAAAAGCATAAAATGAACTGGGAATGTAGCTCAGTGGTAGAGCACCCCTGGGTTCAATCCTCAGTGCTGAAAATAGAAAAAGAAAAAAAAATAAAACTCTTGCTGCCTATGTAAGCAAGTAGTTTGGGAACCAGAATGTGCATAGGGGGTCAAGGGGAAATAAAATAAAACAGAAAGGACCTTGTATAAACATACTCTGTGCCATGGCCTAAGTATTATTTTAATTTTAGTGTTTTGTACTGAAGGAGATGTAGTTTCTTCAAATTGGGTAAAGAAACCTGGAGGAACTTCTCAGCCTATTCGTTTCTCTTTTATTGAATTCTAAAAATATGGTAACACAAAGTTTAGTACTTCCCTCTGGTCTGGTTTCTCCCATTCCCCACTTTTTAAATGGAAAGATTTTTGGAAAAGGATTAGGTTTCCTGAGGAAACATTCTCGATGCTTAGCTGTTCACGAAGGGCTACTGAGTTAACTCTACACAGCACATGTCCAATGCTAAGTAGAGGTTAAGTAGAGACCGGAAAGACCAGAGGTAGGGAGATGAATCATTATTCTAGTTCTGTAAGTTGAGTGTGTTTGTGTGTGTGTATGCATATGTCTGTGTGCATGGAGAAAGAAAGAAGGAAATCATCTCCCAGCCCCCTTTGCTTCTGCAGATATAGGTCAAAAGGGCCAATTTGGGGATTTATCTGTTGAGCATATCTTCTTAACTTTAAAGCTGGAAATGATCTAATTTAGGTAAAAAAGGCTGCTTACGGTAAATACTGTACTTGTTCAGAGAGATAGTGTAGCTAACCATGCACCACCAATAAAAGAAAATGAAGACATTCAAACAGTGGAAACTACCTAGTTGATCCAGGTACCACTTTTCTTAACATGCCCAGATAATTGCTATACCTTCCACTTTACTCTGAGCCTGCAGGCCTGACAGAGGGGCCATTTCACCTGTGCATTCTCCATGATGTCCTTTATCTGTAAGCGACAGAGGGGAGCAGGATGGCAGGGACTTGGCCTCAACAGCTGACTAGCCAGGTGTGTTTCTATTGGCTGTGGGGCTGGGCTGAGTTCTATTTTCTTTTGTACATAAAGATAAGTAGCCAAGGGCCCCCTTCCGAAAGCAAACACGTTTAATTTGAACCACCGCCTCCCCATAATTCACCGGATGGAATTTATGATGGTGTTTATCCTTTTCTGCAAAAGCAGCAAATGATTCAAGCCTGATAGGAAATACAAATCTAGATGATACAAATCCACTGCATTTTGAACCTCATAGGAGGCTCAAAAGAATCCACTAAGAAGGCCACTGCCACTCCACAGTGGTCTTGACTGGCCAGGGAAAACCACTTCATCGAGGAGCAAAACAAGTTTTGCATGCTCCAGCTTCTGCGTGGTCCCTCCTTAGCAGAGGGAATTCAGATAAAACTTCAGGAATGCTTTGCTGGGCAGCTAGGGTGCATTCAGAGTAGAGATACTACCTTCACCTTTGCAAAACCAACAAAGATAAGCAATAGCTTTAGCTGGGCTGAAATTACCAATGCACTGCTACACAATGCCTTTGTGACCATTATCCCCGCTCTGACCGCTGCATGGCACTGCTCAAGTATGCTGGCAATGTTTAACAAACCATCTGTCTTATACCTGTTCCCACTGAACAGAAGCCTTTGTTTGAACCCTGGCCCATCCAGCATGTCTGCCCACCAGCAAGTGAAATTTCCTGGTCCCCTCTTACTAACTTCATAACCCTCTGATGGTGGTTCATGGTCCTACAGAGTGGCTTCTGCCCAAGGATGTTTTTGAAAGGGAGATATGGATTTTGTGTCTGTCTATCCTTTACGTAGCATCATGTTTAAAAGCTTAACTTGTTTATTTACTTTATATTTCATTTGTTTTCTTTTAAAAGGAATATCCATATTCACTCAAAATTTGTAACTACTGCTGATACTTTTTTTGTTTCTCGATCAGTTGTTCTTCAATTAGAAACCTGTCTCTTCTTTTTCTCTCAGATATGTAAAATGTTTTCTGATTAAATTGCACACTGTCAGGAGTTTACGGATTAGATTACCTAAGTATTAGGTGGACCATTTGAACTTAATGTTTTCATAGATCTAAATCAGTCAAACATTAGCATTTCCATATGGTTAGACATAAATTTCTTATAAAACTTCTCACTTTATTTTAAAGGTTGGAGAAGATAGCTAAATCTATAGTTTATTTTCATTTTGTTAAAACATTTTAAAAAATAAAACCTAATTCTCATTTCTTTTTCTCCTGCTCTGCTTTACCCTGCTATCAATGACTCCACAGTAATATGTCCTCCACTTCTTTTCTAGATGTCACAATGTTGATATGAGTCCAACTGTCTCAGACATAGGCATGAGTTTAGCCATGGAAGCCATCCTTGAAATGTACCCTTAAGCCCCTGACCATCAGACAGGAGACTTGAGACTGACGCCACTGTCACCATCTACTGCATTATCTCTGGCCTCACTGGGACTCTCAGGACATGACTTTCTTTATCTCTCAAGGGGACTAAGTTTGACCAGAAGTAAACACTGGTTAGATTTGTGTGACATCCAATGACGTATAGAGTATAAAATTGAAAATAACTGTGTACTGAGAGGCTGTTCTGATACACATGTCTCCTGCCATGTCCTCACATCCGCACCCCGGTTTGAGAGTCTCTCTTTATTTAATTAATATCATGAGAACGTCCTAAACAATTCTGTCCTTAGAGCTGCATAATGGAAGAAATGAAATATTTGTGATCTACAGCACCATAGCAAATTTTGTCCTTAAATTTAAATTTTTCTTTAAGATGGAAGTAAAGAAAATATAGAGGGAGGGGTTGGTGGAGAACGTCTTCAGATTTTAACTCTCAGAATTTCCAAGCAAAGGGAAAACATTGTGGAAGTTTTCTAGCAGATTCTAGCATTGTGGAAGTGTTCTAGCAGTAGTGGTCACCACTGAGGGCTTAATGAAAGAGATACTCCTTCATGTTTTAAATCTTACCCTTTAATTTCAATTTTAGTGTATATTATATGTGTTATAAGGTAACATAACATTAAATTCATGTTGTATTAATACTCAGTGTGTGGTTGTTACTCATGAATGTATCCATCCATCTGATATTTGGGTTGTTCCCACCTTCTGGCTATGAATATATGTGTGCATGTATTTGAATTCCTGTAAGTTCTTTTTTTCTTTTTTTTTGGTACCAGGGATTGAACTCAGGGGTCCTCGACCACTGAGCCACATCCCCAGCCGTATTTTATGTTTTATTTAGAGACAGGGTCTCACTAAGTTGCTTAGCACTTCGCCATTGCTGAGGCTGGCTTTGAATTTGTGATTTTCCTGTCTCAGCCTCCCAAAGTGCTGGGATTACAGGTGTGTGCCATCGTGCCCGGCTCCTGTAAATTCTTTTGGTGTAAACCTAGGAGTGGAATTCCTGGGTCTTATGGTAAATTTATGTTAAAATTTTTTATCTGGGTGCTGTGGCATATGCCAGTAATCCAAGATACTCTGGAGTTTGGGTCAGGAGAATCACAAGTCCAAGGCTAGCTGTGCAATTTAGCAATCTCTGTCTCAAAATAAAAAAATAGAAAGCACTGGGGGTGTAGCTCAATAGTAGAGTGCCCCTGGGTTCACAATCCCTTATAGTACTGATTTTTCTTCTTTTTTTTTTTTAGGAATTGTCAAACTTTTCTCCATTAGCAGCTATTCCATTTTCCATTTTTTCCACATCTTTACCAATATCACATACACACACACACACACATACACACAAATTATAGCATCCAAGTGGGTGTGAAGTGGCATCTTGTGGTTTTAATTTGGGTTTTCTAGGAGTCATCATTGTTCACACATCTGTTGGAATGGACTTCAAGGACAAACAGCCTCTGGCGTTTATTGGGAATAACAGGATCTCTGGGTCTTCCATAGCCCTCCTGACATCTCCTAAAAGCCACCATATGATTGGGAGTGCTGATGTCCCAGTAGGATTCCTCCTTTTATTTTATTGGTGCATTAAGATTATACATGGTAGTGGAATTTATTTTGCTATATCCAAACATGCACATACCATGTATCCTTCCCCAGTACCTTCCCTGTCCCTGCCCTCCATCTACATTCTCTACTTTACTAATCTCCCTTCCGTTATTATTATTTTAATTATAGGATCCCTTTTCTAAAGAATAGCATAGTTTAAGCAGGGAAGGCCAGGTGGGAGGAGTGGAGTGGTGGGTTCCCTATAGGAATAGGAATAGAAACAAAGACAACCTCCAGGCAGAGAGGGGGCGAGGGCCTGGTGTCCAGACAGAAGACATGAAGTCCGGAGAAAAGTATATATTTCCAGGTAAAATGCCCTGTGGTGGTCTTTGTCTGTCTGTCTATATTTATTTATTTTATTAAAACATTTTTATTAGAGCATTATAGTTAAATATAGTAGTTGAGCACTTGCATGGAATTGGATTTCAGTTTTTATCCCTTCATTCTCCTTCTTCTACTCCACGGATCTTCCTTTTGTTCCTCTATTTATTTTTGATTGGTTCTTCCTACTTACACATAAAGGTGAAATTCCCTGTGGTATATTCATATATGCACATAGCATAATTTTTTACAAAGTTCATCCTGCATTTCCATTTCCTTCCCTGTTGATCTCCTTCTTCTCCACTAATCTTCCCTTTGTCTTTTTTTTGTCTCTTTATCTTTGATATCCAATCCTTGCCTCCTTTTTTTCCTTTATTTGCTCTAGGTGCCACATATGAGAGAAAACATTCATCCCTTGATTTTTTGAGACTAGCTTATTTCATTTAGCATGATCTTCTCCAGTTCTATCCAACTACCAGTGAATACCTTAATATCATTCTTCTTTATGGCTGAGTAAAACACCATTGAGTATATATACCACATTTTCTAAATCCATTCATCCATTGGCAGACATCTGGGTAGATTCCATAATTAGGCTATACCAAAGAGTAGGATAGCGGGGTCATATGGTGGTTCCATTCCTAGTTTTTTAAGGAATATCCGTATTACTTTCCAGAGTGGTTGCACTGGTCCTTAGTCTGTGGTGGGCTAGTCTTGAAGCCTGACCAGACTAGAACACCAAAGTTTTGGTACAAAGGCAAAAGAGTGACCCTGAGGCCAACAGAAGGCAGTAAGGCACGGAGCCAAGTGAGCCCTCAGATCTAGGGAGCAGATGGAAAACAAAGTCAGAACAGGAAGATGTAGGTTCTTGGGGTCCAAAGGAAATGGGCAAATCTACAAAGAAAGAAATCTGAGAGTAATGCCTTTTCCTGAGCCCAGAACCTTCCCTACTCTCTTTTGAGTTTAAATGGTGGTTCTCAACTTTGGACATTAATTAAGCCACCTGGCAAGCTTTTAACAATCTCAGTGCCCAACCTAATTAATTCAGACCCACTGTTTGTGCAACCCAGTGCCAGTAAGTTAATGCTCCCCAGATGATTCAAATGGGTCTCCAAGAATTGAGAAAGTAGAATTTGAAGTTTTAATTAGTAGGTTTAAAGATCAGAATTCATTAAATTGCTGTTTTTGTTTTAAGAGAAATATGGGCACACTGTGAAGTTTGGATGAAAAGATGATGAAAGAAGAGGATGCCACCTGTTGCCTTGTGGCCTTTTGACTGAGCTCCGTTTGGGGTTCCATTGCCAAAAAGAATGGATGAGGGCAGCCAAGATAGGGTTGTGCTGCTGAGAACATGGGAGGTGATGTGCTTCTCCATCCTCAGCACTGTGGCAGACACAGTGAAGGCTACACTCAATAAATGTTTGTAGGGTGAGTGAATGGAAGCAGGAAGGCATGAATTCATGAAAAGCAGCCCAAGACACGGTCCCTGCTCTCTAGGTACTTACAAAGGGGCAGTTGAATAGAGATTACAATGACAATAATCAGACGGCAGTTATAGTTCCTGCATCAGTGATTCTGTGTGTCTGTGCACGCAGAGCTGCAGCCAAGGAAACCAGGCGAGGGTTTTTGAAAACTCTGTTTTGTAGCTATAGCTTCTCTTATCTTTATTAATGCCCTGCAAAGCACTGTCACACTGCCTCCTTCTTGATAAAACAGGTAAACAGGAGCATTGCCAAAGCCAGTGGTTGCCAGAGGTACCCAGACCTCATCTGGGTGGTCACAGAGAGGTCAGTGGAGGTGGAAAAGAACCAGCCTCTTGGATGGGAGTCATTCTGTTGATTGTTGGTTCCTCTGTTTGATAAAAGTTCCCCAAGCTCTCTAGCCTATAGATAAATTAAGTAAGTTGATAAACTGCAAGCTCCTTGTCAATTAGAGTTTCCTCTTCGGAAATGGTAGATGAAGGGGAAAAAAGCAGGCACAGGACACAGGACAGCTGGGATTTATCTCTTTGAACATCAACTGTCTATATGACCTTTGGTGAGTTACACAACTGCTCTGAATTGCAAAGCAGGCAGCCATTTCCACTCTCCTCTTCTTTCTTGGTGGTTGTACAAATTCAGCAAAATGCAATTATTGACTGAAGAGGTGCAGGTTGAGTATCCTTTATCTGACATGCTTGGGATCCAAATGTTTTGGATTTCTATTTCTTTCTCTCTCTCTCTCTTTTTTTAAATTTTGGAATATTTACATATGCATGAGATACCTTGGGAATGGGACCCAAGTCTAAACATGAAATTCATTCTTATTTCAGATCCATAGCCTGCTGGTAATTTATACATTTTTAGTGCATCTGTGTTTTGACTGTGACTTGTCATGTGAGGTTAGGTGTGGAATTTCTTGTTTGTGGCATCATATTGGGCTTCACAAAGTTTGAGATTTTAGAACATTACAGACTTCGGATTTTCAGATTAAGGATACTCAGTCTGTACTGTATTTTAACCTCCTGCTTCTCCTGGGGTTGAGGGTCCTCAAGTCCCTCACAGAACTGGCCTATAGGCTCAGTGTGCTGACTTAGCCAGCCTAAGCACAAGATCCCACACTGAGCCTCATATGCTGGGGGAAGCAGACAGTTGTGAGAGCCCAGTGGGTCCTAGGCTTCTACAAGGACACCAAAAACCATTTATACAGGAAGTTTCAATAGTCTTCTAAAATAGCTATTTTAATTCTAATCCTTCTTTCCTTCAGTTACTTTCAGGGTCTTCTTACCCCTGTTCAGAACAGGAACAAAAATGACCTTTCCACCCACAGGTCATTCTGGTTTTTTGTTTTGTTTTGTTTTGTTTTTTTCTATAAATCCAGATCCTAATGTGTTTGAGTGGCTGGGGAGTTGGTAATGAAACTGAGGCATGAACGTTGACCCCTGTCTGCCAGTGAGGTCCTTTGCATTTGAAAATATGGCCCAACTGGTTGCTCTGAGGCTGAGGAGTAGATGTCCTCATGGTGGTTCACACGTGGTGTTGGGCTGGAATGAGCTCGGCCTTGGCCAGCCTCTCTCCAAGCCAGCTTCTTATTTCACCTTTACAACTTTTAAAAATAAATATATATTTTTTTCTTGTTGGTTAGCCATACCACAAAGTGCCCTGTGTTCTACTACTTGAGAAAATAATTTAAGATTTCAGTTTGTTTCTGAACTTCTTGAGGAGAGAGAAGCTGAACATTAAAATAGAAATGTTATTAGACTTGGAAAGAGAAGATTCCACATATGTCTGAGTTCTACTGTTGACTTCATCTATGGCTTACTTATTCTTCTCTTTGGGTCTCATTTATAAAATGAAAATGTAGACTATTCTTGTGGTTCTGAAACATTGTGTGTGTGTGTATGTGTATGTGTGTGTGTGTGTATTTGTGTATGTGTGTTTTAACTAGCCCAACTCAATAAACCATACACATAGTTTGTAATTATAGTTTCAAAGTAATTTTTAGAATGTAAAAAATGAATATTAAAAAATTCCAAAAGGCTGAGAATAAGGCTCAGTGATAGAGCACTTGCCTATCATGTGTGAGTCCCTGGGTTCCATCCTTAGCACAACAAAAAAGAAAAAAGAAAGAAGAAATGCAAGCAAATATTTTCTGGTCCCTAAAATACAGCTAGGAAAGTAAGATCATCAAAAAATTATTAAACTCCTGAGCTGTCCTTAACAGCTGGTCTAGACAGCAAATATGTGGATGGACAGGGGAAAGTATTTTGATATCAATAGTTTATCTTCACATTAAGTATGATGCATTAAGATAATTTTTAAAAAAAATTCTTCAGGTCATGTCAGAGAGCTCTGTGGATCCACTCCTCATGAGACCTCTCCACAACCCAGACTGTTGTAACAAGCCAATGCAGACATGGTTTCATTCTCCATCATCTTTCCCTGGACTCTTGATTTTCCTCATGCTATCAGGAAAAGAAAACTTTTAATCAAAGAGCATCATTGGGCATTCTTACCCAAGGATTCCCAGAACAGTGTACCTGGCTTCCAGAATGTTGGGCTTGGCAACATATACTTGCTTTGTGGTGACAAATTTGCCTATTTGGTAGCCTTTTTATTTTCATTTACCTAAAACAAAGGACACCGTGTCATCATGAGACTGTGAGTGGAGTTGTCTGCTTTGTGTGTGAGGGGGGAGGGGGAGCTTGTCTACCTGGCAAGGAGCAGGAAGGCTCTACCTCTATAGTTTAAATGCTGCCCACATGCATTTGCAGGCAAATGGATGGAACTGGAAAGCATTATGCTAAGTGAAGTAAGCCAATCCCAAAAAACCAAATGCTGAATGGTCTCTCTGATTAGTGGATGCGGATGAATAAGGGAGGTGGGAATGGGAAACATAAGAGAAATAGAGAAATACTGGATGGAGAAATAAGAGAAATAGAGAAATACATGGGGGAGGCGGGGGGCAGGAAAGGGGAATGGGTATAGTAAAGATAGTTGATAAAAAATATAAATAAATAAATAAATAAATAAATAAATAAATATATATATATACTGTTCATTGAAAGTGCATATAAAGATGTTTAATATGAAGAATGTAATCTGCTTATAATTTTGTGCAAAGTTAGAAAAATTATGATTGTAACAATTTTTTTTTCTATTTGCCTCAACAAATGTTTTCAGTGAATAGTGTGTACAGCTTCTGAAAATTTGTTTTTTTTCTGTTATGTATTAAAATTC
>PVHX01001946.1:0-171855 GCA_004024805.1 Geosciurus inauris | reverse complement strand
TTTAAAAATAAATAAATAAATAAATAATGCCAGGAAAAAAAAAAAACAAAAAAAAAAAATAAATGCTGCCCACATGGACAGCCTAGCAATCCATCTAGAAATCCTGTCCCATTGGTAGGGCAGCAAGGCCTGTTGGGAGTTTGGCTCTGTTAAAAAAAATGGAGTATGTGTGTGAATGTGTCACAGGTGTATGTGTGTGGCATGGCAGTGATTGTGTTTATGCATGAGTTGTGCCCTTCACTTCTACGGATCCTTCTATAAGTTGGGGAGGGGCATGGAGAAGCCCCCATCCAGCCTGGATGGGCCATCTGCTTGCTAAGGAGAGGGACCACCTATGAGCACTGTTGTGTGTGTGGATCAGGTGCCCACCTGTTTCTTTCAGCCTGAACATCTTGTAACACCAACTGACAAGGTATTTGATTTGGGGGGAAATGGAAACTGGCACTCCAGCCAAATACTTTGCCAGATGCTTGTGTGAAGAAAAGCCATTTTTTCCCATCCTTGCACATCCTGAGACACAATATCGAATCATCTTTCAGGGTTATTTTGGAGATTTCTCAGGGGTGGCTTTTAACCATGTTTGTGACCTGCATGCCTGCTTTGGCATTCATAAACTGCAGTTCTACTGGATTCAGAAAAGATAATGCCTAGAGAGGCCCTAGAAGAATCATGAGTGCACACCACAATGTGTTACCTTGGAGGACTGGGTGTATTGGGTCCAGGATGGCTATCTCACCACAGGACAGAGATCAAGTCTCCTCAGTGGAGACTGGGAGGATTTTGAGTTTGTTTAATGGGAATGGTTTAGTTCTACTTAGGAGGCAAAGTGAAATACAACATTGTCTTATTGTGTGTACGTATAGTGTATGCACACACTATTACATATATTAACGACCCAGGTAAGAAAAGGAAATGGGGTACCTGGGCACAGAACAGGCTAATTAAAAGAGACTCAGGAGCTACCAGAACTTTTCCAGGGTTCTCTGTTTCTAAAATTCTGCTTATTGAAAAAGAACAGACAATATGGGGCAGTGGTTTCAGACACTTGTATGATTAATATTGCTTATAGCATATGTTTAGTCAGCTTTTTCACCACTCTGACCAAAAGACCTGACAAGAATAATGTAGAGAAGGGAAAGTTTATTTGAGGCTCAAGGTTTCAGAGGTGTCAGTCCATAGGTGGCTGATTCCATTGCTCTGGTCCTAAAATGAGGCAAAACACCATGGCATGAGAACTCTGATTCATACTGACATTCCTATATTGTTTTGAATCTTGAACCTTATCCTCGACCTGGGCCAGTGCTCTCCGGCACCCTGCAGGACCCTCCAGAGAGAGAAGCTTAACACATACGTGTGACTGAACCTTTGCTTCCCAAGCAAATTCCAAAAAGGAATGTGTTTTTAGTCTTGAGTTTTTTCAGTACAATCAAGTGTCTTAAAACTGGGATGAGAGCAGGGCATGGTGGCACATTCCTGTAATCCCAGCAGCTTGGAAGCCTGAGGCAGGAAGATCATGAGTTTAAAGCCAGCCTCAGCAACTTATTGAGGCACTAAGCAACTCAGCAAGGCTCTGTCTCTAAATAAAATATAAAAAAGGGCTAGGGATGAAGCTCAGTGGTTAAGTGTCTCTGATTCAATCCCAAGTACTAAAAACAAACAAACAAATAAAAACTGGATAAAATAATTGAATAACTAAATACTCGAAATAATTGAATTTAACTGGGATGAATAAGAGAATAATTGTGGTACTGCTTCAGAACAACATTGTCTCTAAAACAACCTGATCTTGTAAACAATGAGGACAGTCCCTGGAAACCTAAAGATCAGGTCTGATTTCGTTATGTGACCTATAAGCCCCTTATCATTGGTTCCCACCATCTAAATTCTCCCATCTCACTCTGTTCCACTGCAGGGTTAGACAAGCCAAGCTGTTGTTTCCCTGAACATGCTCTTTCTCTTTTCACATCCTGTGTTATTTTTGATGATGTCTCCTTAGCTGGGGCTCCCTTCACACCTTTCTGCCTCTTCTTTGCTCAGAGACTTGTTGACACCCCTGCCACACACACACCCAAAGCCTGAACCTCTCAAGTTTCAGCATCATCACACTGCACGGGTGATGAGGAACTTCCAGGTCTATCTCACCAGACACAAACACCTGCATTTGAGTATCCATTGTCTCTCCAGCTGTCACATCAAGCAGGTACAGGAGAAACCTTGGTTGTTACATTTATTGAGAATTTTCAAGGCTGCCTTAGTCTCCTGAGTAGTGTAGATGGTTCCCCAATCTCCCCAACTCCACCCCACCCCACAACAAAGGGAAAAAATGACTTCTTTGTTCTTCTGAGACAAACTTAAAAAGAAAAATCTTGTTCAGCCTGCCTCCTATAAAAGTCTTATCTTTACTACTGGAGGAGACATTTTAATTCCTTCCTGTTTGCTGATCATTGCTCCTCAAGGCCCCTTAGTCACTGTCCTTCCCAGTATACCAGGTAACCTTACTGTCACCGGGAGTGTTGGAGCCCATCTGTCTCCTGACACACTATCTTTATAGCCACAACAGGTTGGCACCCTGGCCTCCAGACCTGAGCATTACTTCTAGTTCCATTTCAAGAGACTAGACCCACCTCATTTCTTATCAGCCCTTTTCTCCATCTCCTAGGGAAAGTTTCCCCAGATTATTTGATTTTGCATCTCCTCTGTCTTCATCTCCCATTGGCCATCTTTCTTCCCAACGTTTTATCATTTAGAGTGAATTTATAATAATTATTTTTTTAGAATTTTACAATATCCCTGCACATTTATGGAGACCTTGCTTGGATGTCAGAAATCATGAACTCTAGCTGGGAGTTATTGATTTACATTTTAATCATCAGCTCTGCTTTGTCAATGTTGGTCACCCCAAAGGTTTCAGAAAATAATGTGCTGAGGAATATCTGTGCTGACTTTGTGAAAGGATTCCTGTGTTTAAAAAGAGTGACAAAAAATTAGTGACAAATAGCTCAAAGTAAAGCATTCTATATAAAAATGTGCAGTAGAATAAAATCATCTTTTGTCCTCATTGTCTCCCATGGTGTTTATTTTTTCCCCATTTCTAGCCCTGGGCAACCTAAGGTTAGGCTGTCTCCATGATGTGGCATTGGACAGGAAACAGGACTACAGTGAATGCTATAGAAGGGATTTGTGATCAGAATTGGACCTTTGACCTTGTGGGAGTAAAGATTTGAAAGGAGTAGTTGGAAGATTAGAAAAGCATCACTATCCAGTCAATCTGAGAAGAAAACCACAACTTGATTTGGAAGAAGGAGTTTAGGGAAAGACCTATTGGAAGGTGCTTCCTCTGTGTAGCTACTGCTCTAATATCCACAGCCACATGTCTAGTTCTTGATCAGTTGGGCTGAGACTCCAGAGAATGAGCTGGACACAGAACAGAGGAAAACAAGAATAAATTAAACCTTACTGGGCACATCTGCAGCCATCAGTCTTTGTGCTTGACCATCTTGATAACCTTCAGAAAATAATGGTCCCTGCCCTGTTCCTAAAGCCAAATATTTTACAAAACCCTGTTCTGGCTAATTCCAACCCAGAATTATTTAGGGGAGGGAAAGAATTCTCGACAATGTAATTCCCAGATAAACTAAGTCAACACAACACAAACCACCACAAATGTGTCAGATCAGGAAAACAATTTCTGCCAAAAGCAGAGGTGAAGCCGAGAACAGGGCCCTGGCTGAGAGGAATCATGAGAAAGGTGAGATCATGGCATAGCCCACAATCAAAGATAGGACAAAGACATTAAAGCAAGACAACTCATACTAGAAAATAGCTCAGTGTCTGTAATTTGTTTCCTTTATTAACAAGGATGACTCCCTTAGGCACTAGGATCACTGTATGGCACAAACTAAGACCATAAGTGTGTGCCTCAGGTTGCCCTAGATGGTGGAGCACATAAAGGCTGCCAATGAGGGTGACAGTTTGGTGTCAATTGCTTGGAACTGGTCTCTATTATGAAAGTAATCAGAGCTCTTCTGGGGCTGTGGTTATGGAGGATTGCCTCAAAATAACAGATTCCTAAATATCCCATCTTCTGCTCCCCATTTTGGGCCCTTGGACCATCTAAACCAAAGACACTTACTTCCCAAATTGTGAAGATTGATGGTGATGCAAGAGTGACCTCCATGATGATTTATGATTATGCCTTTCATTTTTGAGATAGTTAAAGAAAAAAGGTCAGTGACTTTCCCAAGTACACAGTTTGGTCCCTGGCAAAGCTGGACTCAAACTCATGTATTCTGATTCAAAGTCCAAAGCTTTACTAGGTGAAAGACAACAGCAACTATTGCATTTTGTCTGTTACAACCTGAAGCAACAGCATAGTAACCTCACTTACACAGCATGAACTTGGAATTGGCTTTCCAATATTAAAAATACTGTGGTCTTGTCTATATTTTTCACATAGCACCATTTTCAAAGTGGTGAATGGGAGCATTCATGGGAGTAAAAGGAGGTTTCCTATGACTGAGTTAATTGTCTTGAGTAAAGCATCAACACCAATCTGTAGTCAAGTCTGATTGAGCCTGGTTCCAGCCGCCTGGGTGGATGGACCCAAAGCAGGGAGCATCAAGGCCTAATGTCCGAGCACAAGGAATACTGATGAGGAGGAAAAACAAGGACTTCAAGGTTGAAATAGGGACAAATGCTTTGTGGTGAGAGGTGAACAGCAACCACTGTTTCTGGAATGATTCAAGAAGTGTTGGTGAAATTACAGAGTTGTTTTGGGTATCTTGCCATCATCAGAGTTTGGGTGGGTACAAAAGACCAGATGAGGTTAGGACAAAGATGTTAAAGCCAGAAAACTCAGTCTATGACCCAGAGAATGGCTTGGATCTCTTAGAATTCCTCTATTTTAATGATACTAATGACCCTCTGAGGCATCAAGTCACTGCAGAGGGAAACACAGAGACCGCCATGCTGGTTGAGCCAAGGCTTCATGGAAGTCATTCCTGCACTGCAAGAGGCTATGGAATTCGTGTCTTCCATTTTGCTTTCTCTGGTGTCTTCCTGGGGAAACTTTTGCAAGGGAAGAAGCTGCAGATGGGACATGGAGGGAGGGTATTAGGTCTGAGGGCAGCTCCAGATGCAAGTTGTTATCAAAGAAGTGTGGGCTTGGAAGTAAGGAGCACATCAGAGAGCTCTTTGGGGTCCTTTGTATATTTTAAAAAGTCAGGAAGAAAAAAAGCTTTGCCTATGAAAATGACATTGGCAAAACACCTGCTGAGCATACAGAGGACTCCTAGTCCCTGGTAGAGGTGGGGGATGAGGAGGTCTGTAAACAAGACCTGAAGCAGGTGTTCCCTACAAGCCCATGCTGTTCCCTGTCCCTACTCATGCCACCCACGTGTTAAATGAGGACAAAGAGGCCACACGGGAAAGGCAGCTGCTGTAATCAAGAGGGTGAGATGCCCATCAGATTACCCAAGCGTGGCATAGTGACCTTGCTCTAAAGATGAACAAGGTTGTGAAGCATTATAATTGGAGCTTCCTGCAGCTAAGGGGACAGGATGGCAAAGAGACCAGCTGGGAAGGGGTGGGGTTCTGCTTGCAGGCAGGTGTTTCTTGTAGACTCTTTCAGCAATTCATTACCAAGTACCATATGCCTGTAAAATTATTACTCACAACAGTAAGAGTGTCTGAGGCTGTAGTTTCACTCTACTCTATTAGAGGCAAGTCCACTGGGCCATCCCTGGACACTTACCTGATGAAAAAAACCTTCTCTACTGCAGATGAGAAAAACTGCCACCAAGATTTTTAATCTCCAAAACATGGGCTTGTCTGTAATTTATTTCACTGAATCTTCATGGTGCACTTAATCAGCAACAGTCATGAGCACCACTGTCCAAATGAGGAGGTGACTCTCAGATGTATATGGAGCTAATATGTGCAGCAGCTTAAAGCCCTTAACCTATGTTAGACAGCCAATGTTCATGGTTACTACCTGACCCTGTTCTCATCTCTGAGTCTGTTTCCTTGGGAGGTGGTCATCACATCTATTTCATGGAGTTTTTGTGAGCACTAAGTATTAAATGCCCAGGTTGTAGAGTAGTGCTTGACATCAATAAGTACTCAATATATATTATCAATATTAAATAATACAAGTCAGTAAATATTTTTACTATCAGTATCTTCACTCTTGCATTTTCTAAGGACACTGAGGTCCCCACTTCATCTCCCTACCGCTTCTTATATTAACCCATGTTTAAGGAATTCCCAGAAATAACCCTACTCCACAATAGCTTGCCATGATCATTGTCAATCAGAAGTTACTTCTATAGCATCTCAGGTAACAAGTTAACTATTACTACTTCCATAATACTGAACCCAGGTAAATTTGTTGCTTGTTCTCATCGCTTTGCTTCTGAGTTCTGCTGCCTGTGTTCAGGTGGCACATGTTCATGCCACCATCTTACGGAACCAAAGTCAAGTAACTCGCCAAGGGATTTAACCAGTGACAAAATTTAAGGTTGTTTTCTGGAGCTCTGGGTTGAGAATAAGTTGGTTTTTTTGGTTGTTCACTCAGAACAATGAAAATAATTTAAACTCTCAGCATGGAGCACAGTCCATGAGCTTGCTCCATGAAGCATTCTCACTACTGGAGGCAAAGACATGAGCACCCTATGTGTCCAGAGGTTATGGAAGAAACTCAGTATTTCTACTTGGTCTAGCAATGATTGAGGATGAGGGAGTAACCTGCCACATTCTAAATGGATACAAAACTTGATTCTGGTTCACACCAAACTGTCATTTTATTATGCACTTCCAAAGTACACATGAAATTTTCCCTTTGCTCATGTAAAAGTCTTCACAGAGTGTTGTGTAACAGAAAAGTCCTTGAATCATCATGTCTCCATGGTTGTGATCAAGAGTAGGAAAGGTGGTATAGAATGAAGAGAGGTAAACTTATTTTTATGATTTCCCTAGTATTATATTACAAAAATTTCAATCACAAAGAAAAGTTGAATAAATTATCCAATGAATATTCCTCTTATCACTGATTCGGTAATCATTACCATTTCCTTATAGTCACTATCTTGTACATCCCTGTACCTGTTCATCATTTTTGATACATTTCAAAGTAGGTTGTACACTTCCATGCATATCACCCCTAACCACTTCATCATGCATTATATTATTAACTACAGTTTAATATTTGTTTGCAATTTTAAAAGGTAAAATTTATATCCAGCAAAATGTGCTAATCTTACACTTAACATTTGCTCAATTTTGAGAAATGTTGACCCTCATGTGACCCAAACCCATGTCAAAGTAGAACATATTTATCACACCCCAGAAAGCTCTTTCCTATTCCTTCCCAGTTTCTTGTTGTGTTTCCCTTTCCTGGGGCTTCCATTCTTTTTAAATTTTCCAACATAACTTTTTCCTGTTTTAGAACTTTCTATAAATGGAATCATATGCTATGTATACTTTTGAATCTTATTTCATATTCACTCAACATCATGTTGTTTAGATTAATCTGTATGGCTATGTGTATCAAAAATCCAGTCTTTCCATTATCGAAAAGCATTCCATTAAAAGGATGAACCACATTTTATCCCTCTACTTGTTGATGCAAACTTGAGCTGTTTCCAGTTTGATATTGTTATGAGTGGACTAATGTCTTTAGTTTTATCATAAAGATCCTACATGGTTGGCCAATATCCCTCAAGCCTATTACAAATGAACTTTCAAATTGAGGTATAGCATGGATATTCATAATGTGTGTCTTTTATCTAAAATATCACTCTGTGGACACAGCAGGGTATGGAATGAGAAATTATCCCATACTTGATACTGGTAAGAGAAAATTAGTGTCTCTTAAAAAACAAGTCTTTTTGTGAGGAATGTAATACCAGAACAAAGGCATAAAAAGCATAAAAGGCATAAAAGCATAATTTCTTGGTGCTTTTTTTAAAGAGGAAAAGTAAAAAGTTACCTTTTAGCTGATTTAAAATTTTTCACAATAACAATAGAAACTAAGATGAGTTTCAAATACTCTATCTGAAATCATAAATGGAAAGCAGAATACTGCAGGATCTTCTCCTTTTTGGGTTACTCTCAAAGTTGACTGGAGAGGCCACTTCATTATCCTGGACACTGGATGAGAGCCAGAGGCTCCTTTTCAGGAAAGACTTTTTCCCCCACTGCTGAAGAATCCTTCCTGGTTTAAGGATATGCTCCTTTCTAGGGTCTTCTCATGCCCAGTACTGATCAACATGGAGGTATCAAAGCCCAGCCTTCTTGTCCCAAGTGGAGGACAAGCTCCAGAACTATCCATGGGGTCAGGTATGGCCTTGTTGGAGGACTCCTCTGCACATTCTACTTTCTTCTCTTCCCTTCACAGGTATACAGCCACTCCATTCTCTACTAAACATCCTGCTAGTTTCCCTCTCAGTGTTTACTTCCCATAGAACCTAATATGCTACACTTGCATTGTCAATTTTTTTCTTAAAAATCCCATTGGAATAGCCTGGTGTGGTAGCACACACCTGTAATCCCAGATAATTGCAGGGCTGAAGCAAGAGGACTGCAAGTTGGAAGCAGCCTGGGCAATCTAAAAGAAAAATCCTATCAGAGGGGCTACACTAGAAATATGGAAATGAACATTCCTGCTATTAGCAGATCTATCAGGACAGCATTACTTTTGAGTTAGTATGCTTGAGGGACCACTCAGTTGAACTTGAGCACCAGGAGAAGCATCACATTTGTATTTAGGGTGTTATGTAAACTGAGATAACTTCTTGAAACCCAGAGTTGAGATGTTTGCATCCTGAGAGACATATGGGCCTGAGTAGAATGGTGGAAAACAGTAGTTCTTTAACACCCCGGCTTGGCTGTGGCTTGCTGGGTGTAAAGGCCAGCTTCAACCCTGACCCCTTCTGCATTCTCCCTGCTGTGCTGAGTATATAGCTAACTTAGCTTGAATTCTGTGCTGCTCCATTGTAACAGGTTTTGACTCTGGCCTTCTCTTCGGTTAATTGATTCAAGGAGGGTATTACATTGTGAAAAATATACCAAGAGGAAATCACCATGTCTTTGAAGACTTAGAGTTGTTGGAATAGAGTGTTGGCTTCTCAAATGCCTGTGTTTCCCAAATGGATATATTTCATATTTTTGTGATTTTTAAAACATATTTGAGATGTGATCATTGTAAGTCAAGGTTATCTCTCCTATTCTCGACAGCTGTTATTAACTTGACAAGCTCTCTTAAAACTAGTAAACCAAGGAATGTGGTAAGAAAACATGACATAAAACTGAAAATGATGGGGGATAGGAGGTGGGGACAAAGGTTCTCAAAGTGAAGTCCCCTGGAGCATCAGGGATGTCCTTACATGTTAGCAGCCTTCAGAATCTCTTGAAGAGCTTAAAACACAGATATTTTGGGCCCACTGTGTTCAGTTTCTGAATGAGTAGATCAAGATAGAGCCTGAGGATTTTTATTTCTGGTAAATCCCTAGATAATGTTATTACTGCTGGTATAGGGACCACATTTTGAGAACTGATCTAAGACATGAATTGCTGCAAAAGGCATGGGTTAGTTGGATGGAATGCATCAAAATGACTTTGTACCAACAGTTTTTAAGGTTCAGAATTTTATGCATGCTACAAACACAGATAAGTAAGTGCATTTACTTCAATCCAGTATGACTATAGCCATCAGGTTATTGCAGAGATGAGTGCCAAAGAGGAAGGAACCATATGGTCTCATGAGGCACATGCAAACCTTTTGTAATGGAATCTCCCAGAGCTGATGATGGCTTTCTTATGTTTTTAAGGTCAACTCACTGGACACCTGCAACTTTGGGTAGAGCCTGTTACTCCACGTTAGAGAATGATTATATTGCAAACAGAAGGTACAGAAAGAACTAAGGTTGATCTCAGAAGCAGCATCCTTTTCCCTTACTTTTAGAGGTTTCCATAACTAGGGTTTTGCTTATAAACTGTGTTGACTTCAATTAGCCCTGAGTACTAGCCTCCCTGTTCTTATCCCCCCTTTCTCCTTGGCTGCTAATGTGGATGCCTCCCCTGAATACTCTTGGCTCATCAGAAATCACCAGCAGACAATGTCTATCATTTCCTCTGCCTATGAGTGTTTTCTGAACAAAGGAGTGCTGTCCCTTAATGCTGATGTTGTCAGAGGGCAGCTGAATCACCTAAGGGAGACCCTTGACCAATGAAAGACAAGAGTTGATAGACACAAAATTCGGGTTACTGCCATCCTCTTACTAGGACAATACTGGAGTGGGTTCCACTAAGTGTTTCAGTAGGTTCCCTGCAGGGCAAAACTCCAGTTATCAGAAGTGATAACCTTCTCATTAACATGTCCTTCAATAGTTCTCTCTTCATTGTCTCACTTCTCTCCCTTGTTCTGAAGTCACCATCCAGATAAAAAATTTGCACTCAAATTCTTGACATAGGGGTCTATTTAGGGTATCCTCAACTAAGACACCTGTCTTCCTCCCGGAAGATGAGACAATGCACAACACACACTATCTTTCTTTATTTAATCCACTTTAACACTTCAACAATTGTAAGAGAATCTCAATATGAATTGATATCAAGACATCACTGTTATTACATCAATTCAACCTGTATTATCTGCTCCAGATGATCATTTAATTGCTGGTTATGGTTAACCCAATAAATGATTAAGATATTTTGTCTTAAAAAAATTAAAAACCCAACCCAAACCAAAACAAAACAAACAACAATTTCCTTTCATATCTTGTTCCTTTGGGGATATTGAAATATATTTAGTTAAATGCCTACATAGCCAATAGCTTTGTCTTCTCTTTCTTTTTTAGATTTTTTTTTCTGTGCGTTGCTTGGGATGGAAGACAGGGCCCTGTGCAAACCAGGCAAGTGCTCTACCACTAAGTCATATCTCCCAACCCCAAGCTTTGTCCCCTTTTAAAACCAAAGGTCATATTCTAGACCAGTTACATGTATGAGAGAAGAGATAATTATAATTATTTAAAAAAATAGTATAGTCAATCTAACCTCACATACAAATATGTGATTGATAAGCCTGCAATTGAACAGAATACATAGGTTATAAAATTTGTTCATACTACCTATATGAAGTACATTTTGAAAAGTAGAACCTGATGACATTGCAGAACTGCTTATTATGTTAAAACTGATAAGATTATTTGAATTGGAAGCTTTCCACATTCTAACATTCAGGCGTTCAGGAATTACCAGCTTTTCCTTCCTCTGGAAAAATTTCAATATGGGTCAAAGCTCTAGCAGGATGTGAGCACTCTGGCATTTCTTCATGTGGCAGTTGAATATTGTACATATTTTCTTCCAATGCTATATTTATTTGTGGTACATGCCTTGTCTTCTGAACTGCTTCTCAATAGCAGGAACTTATTATCCCCATGTTTATTCCCTCTATGGCCAAGTGACCTGTGGTACATAGTAGGTGCCCAATAAACTTGGGAGAAGATGAACAATTTCCTTAAGAATGAAATTGGGCTGCAAGGCACAAAAAGTAGCATGCAATGGCAGTAGCAATCTATCCTAAGACACTGGTCATATAAAAAACTAATCCTTCAGGGGGCTCTAACCATCTTTAATTTCAAGATGATGGAGCAAGTCAGTCAACTTTCACTTTATCATCTGTTAAAAAAAAAGATGGTAATAAAATCTGTCATCATCCACATGCCTAAGTGTTGTAAAGATCAATTGGATAAAATCCTTAAAAGTATTTTGACTCAGGTTTAAGGGAAATGTAGGAAGCTGTGGTAGTATCCGGTAGTATCATACTATCAGTATAACTCCTTTCTTATGTGTGCTTGGGACTGAATCCAGGGGCACTTTATCACTGAGCTACATACCCACCCATTTTTTTTTTTTTTTATTTAAACACATTGCCTTATTTCACTAAGTTACTGAGGTTGCCTTTGAACTTGTGATCCTCCCGCCTCAACCTCCCAAGTTGTTAGGTTACAGGCATGTGTCCCCATGCTCAGCCGTGCAACATCTTTTTGAGAAGGCTTGTATTTGATCAACGTCTGTCAGTAAATTTTCATGCACTCAATACCCAGGAGAAAGCTCTCTCCTTCATGGTCCCAAACTTTAAAGACTCTGTCCCTTTATAAGCTGGATGTCTCCAATTTGCTTGTATTCAACTATATTTAAAGGACAATGGAATATTCATGGCTCATATCTCACTATGGCTCATATCTCAACAGCCCATTCATTCATGTTTTCAAGGAGGTTGGCAGTAGAAGGGTAGCACACACCTAAAGAATATTTTTTGGAGGCAAAGCATTAAGTTGGAGAGTTTGGAAATCTTGTTCCCAGGAGGGTGGCAGTTTCTCTGAGTTAAATAAGAGACCTGGTAGCAGGAGAGTTTCCATGTGGTTCCCATTTACCCTAACTCCAGTCATGTTGACACATGAGTTACTCACGGTTAAGATTAAGGTGGTTGCTGGGTGCGGTGCTACACACCTGTAATCCCAGTTACTTGGGAAGCTGGGGCAGGAGGGTTGCAAGTTGGAGGCCAGTCTCAGCAATTTAGTGAGGCACTCAGCAACTTAGTGAGAACTTGTCTCAAAATTAAAAGAATTGGGGATGTGGCTCGGTGGTAAAGTGCCCCTGGGTTCAATCCCCACTACCAAAAAATAAATAAAAAGTAAAAAAATTAAAGTGAACTCTTTCACTAAAAACAAATAACAACAAAACCCATCTGGTACACCTCCATTTTAGTTGCCAACATGGAAATATCATAATACACCCCTGGGTGACTCTTTGAGTTGTTTTATGAAGAAAACACCCCATTACTGTTACAGTGAAGTGACCTATCCTTGCTTGGTTTATAGCCAAGCAAATAAGAAACACAGTCAGTTTAGCTTTCTTTGCTTTGCTGATTAGGGGAAAGAAAACCCAGGGAAAGGGTCTTTGGTTTTCATAATCATACATTTCCTGGTGTTGCTTCTCTGGGCTCAGGCAGATGACATGCAGAAACATGCAAGATTCCAGGCTGATGGGTGTTCAATCAGAACAAAGCCCAAAGGGGTAGGGGTGAATGTTGGACTAGGGGCCAATGGTGGAGGGGGCAGGCAGGATTCAGGTGGAAGGGCTGTGTGCCTCCTGGTAGGGCTCTGCCAGTACCGAAGGAGCCTGGAGCCAATGGGCTCATTAGTACCTGGCTCTGACTGCAGCCGGCCCATGGCAAATACAGGCTATCAAAGCCCTGTCAGCAATCCTGAATGGGACAAAGAAAAGGCGCATTAATGATTAACTCTGCTAAAAGCTCCCGCTTTTGTATTCCCATGGTGCCTGGCCTATCTGACTGCCATGTGACCGGCCCGGGCCATTTTCTCGCAGATTGGGGAAAGCTAGTGAGCAAACACAGGTGGTTCCGAGTCGCCTGCGCTGTCAGGGACAACCACGGACAGCACCAGCTATGCCTGGTGAAATTAGCTGCTCTGTTTGCCTCCAGTTTTGCTTCCTGGTGCTCTTACTTTCTAAGTCGAATGTCATTTTACCCTCATTTTCAACTATTCACAGAAGGTGCTAAAAAAAAAAAAAAAAACGGTGGTGGGGGAAGAGCCTCATGTCAAAAATGGGAAAGGGAGACACAGCATCATGTTCTTTGAACTCCGCAATAACGTTTCATGACCAAATGCAAAGGCTGGCTAAACTAATTAAAACCTCTCAAGTCTTTAACTCCCTGCAGAAGCAAATTTATTCTTCTCAAAGGGAATTACTTTAGTGATCCTGACCAAATACAGAAGACACAGCAATGACGTCATAAGCCTGCCAGAGTGAACCCCTGATCAGACCCTAGGTTGTGGGGCCTGAAATGACCTGGTCTTTAAAATTGGCCATGGCACTTGTGCCAATCCATAAAGCCAGGCAATGTAACTATAAGGTGCCCTTCTGAGTCTGACCTTGCCTACTCATGGTTCAGAGTCAAGGTCCCTCTAGTGGCATTATTTGTTTAAATGCATTTCTTCCTTGGCCTACATCAGACAGACTTTCTTTTTCCTGTTCAAATATTTATATGTGTGTATTATTGCATGCTGCTTCGACTGCTCACAATCACACCAGCAGCCATAAAGCATAGATTTATCATCTCAAGGTGATAAAGGCCCTTTAAGTCAACACCAGAAATGAACAGAAAATGAAATAAAGTTATAAAAAGAGGAGAACATCAATGTCTACAAAAAGTATATCAGTCTGCAGATATTCAAGCAATTAGCTACAACAAGAAAGACATTTTATGCAAACAGTACTGCTGAAATGATTACCAGTGTTGGATATTTAAATAATAGCATTCTGTTGGATTCCCTGCTCAAAGAGAAGGAAAAGAACAAAACAAAACCCCATGAGGTCTTTCTGCTCAAATGTGATTCAGAGTTAGTGAGCATCTGATCATATACTGTTTTTTTCTTCAAATGGATACTGACCACAGAATGACTTTGGCAATCTCAAGCCCAGACATCCCAATGAGGCTAATGTCATTCATTGCTATTGTTTGGGGGTTGTGCTGGTGTTTACTCTGCACATTTATTTTGCACATTATTGTGCACATTTCCCAATAGTTCCTAAACTTCTGTGTTTTGTGAGATGAAGATAGTATGGTTACAGGTCTCAGCTGTAGGGACACTTGGTTACCCCTGAGTATATGCACCTAGTGCAGATTTGCATGTCATTAATCAATTTTAATAGATGATCAATTGAGCTATAATGGGGGGGAGGGCAACGATAGATAATTGGTTCTCCCTTGTAGGTGCTTCAGAGAGATATTAACTCTTGCCTTAGTTATTGAGAGTAAAAGAATCATAGTTAAATAAAATCTTTCTATTTATTTATTCATTTAATAAACCATTAAATGAATAAACAAGAATAAATAATTATGAGATGCATGATTGTGAAACTGGCATATAGATTATATTCTCATAGGACTGAACTGAAAACTCAGCTTTTGATTCATTCTTCCCTATGTCTCCCCCATGCTTCCTTCATGCTATTTAGCACATATGGAAAGATCAACATATTGACAAATCTTTCGGTTGACTGATCAGGAAGCGAGAGAGAAGAAATGAGGAATGATACAAACATGTGGCAAACCTCTGTAATCCCAGTGATTCCTGAGGTAAAGGCAGGAGGATAGCAAGTTCCAGGTCAGCCTCAGCAACTAAGCAAGGCCATCAGCAACTTAATGAGACCCTGTCTCAAAATAAAAAAATAAAAAGGGCTGAGGATATGGCTCAGTGGTGTGGTAAAGTATTTGGGTTAAATCTCAAAGATAAGAAAGAAAGAAAAAAAAGGAAGGAAGAGATGAGAAATGCCATCAACCAATAGGATCTCACTAACATTTGTAGAATATCCATCCAATTAAAATAGGGCACTCATTTTTGTCAAGTGCTCACAGAACATGTACCCTTTGGGGCCATATCTTAGGCCATAAAACCAATCTCAGAGATGTACATACACACATATACCTACAAGAATTGAGAACATGTAAAGTATATTCTTTGAGCACAATGGGAAAAAAGAAATCAAGAACAGAAAGATGATAGGGATGCCACCAAACATTTTGAAACTGAACAGCATACTCCTACACAACACATAGATCAAAGAGAAAATTCCCAGTTAAAGAAAAAGGTAAACTGAGTTAAATTGGAAATACATCATGTCAACATTTGTGGCATACAGCTAAAGCAGTGCCAAGAGAGAAATTTAGAGTACTAAAATGAATACATTAGAATAGAATTAAGGTCCCAGATCAATGATATAAGCTCCTACCTCAAGAACCTAGAAAAAGATGAGCAAATAAGTCTAAAGAAAATAGAGGAAGAAACTAAAAAATACTAAGAGAAGAAAGCAATGATGAAACCAGAAAGCATCAAGGACAACCAATGAAACAAATAATTGATTCTATGAAAAGATCAGACAAATTGACAATCTGGGCTGGAGTTGTAGCTCAGCGGTAGAACACTTGCCTAGCATGAGTAAGGCACTGGATTCAATCCTCAGCACCACATAAAAGTAAATAAATAAAATAAAGATATTTTGTCCATCTACAACTAAAAAACAAAAAACTATTAAATCATTAAAAAACCCTCTAGGGGCTGGGGTTGTGGCTCAGTTGTAGAGCACTTGTCTAGCATGTGTGAGGCCCTAGGTTTGATCCTCAGCACCACATATAAATAAATAAAATAAAGATCTATCAACAACTAATAAAAATATTTTTTAAAAACCTCTATATTTTGAGGCTGAGGCTATGGCTCAGCAGTTGAGCGCTTGCCTCACATACGTGAGGCACTGGGTTCGATCCTCAGCACCACATAAAATAAATAAAGATATTGTGTTCATCTATAACAAAACAAAATATTAAAAAAAAACCTCTATATTTTAAAAACTGAAAATCCTTGAACCTTACAAAGAAAAAGAGAAGATACAAATTACTAATATCAGGAATAACACAAAATATAGTACTAAAGACCATGCATACAACAAAAAGATAAAATGGTAATGCTACAAAACTCTACATATAAACTTGAAAATAAAATAGACAAATATCTTGGAAAAACACAAGTAATCACAATAAATCCAATATGAAATGGATAATTTAAAGAGCTCTGTAACCATGAAGGGAATTTTTAATTTAATAACTTCCCTGTAAAGAAATTTCCAGTCCTTGATGGTGTCATCAGAGATTACAGCCAAATGTGTAAAGAAGAGTTAAAATCAATTCTATACAATGTCTTTCAGCATATGGAAGAGAGGAAATACCAATTCATTTTATGAAGCTATTATTATCTTGATACGAAAGCCAGACAAAGAGAGTTCAAAAAGAAAACCAAAGATCAATATCCCTCATACATACAAGCAAAAAGAAAATCCCTAAAAAATTAGCAAATAAAATTCAATCACATATGAAAGAATTACATACCACAGACAAATGGAATTTATTTCTGAGATGCAAGGCTCATTCAATATTAAAAATCAATCAATTCAGTATATTAGCAGAATAAAGAAATATCACATGATCATATTAATCTACACAATAAAAGCACTTAAGAAAATTCATGAAAAAACTCTCAGAAAAATAGGAATACAGAAAAACAGTCTGAACTTGATATACCATTTAAACAAACTTACATTTAACAGACATAATCATGAAGGATGGAATCAATCCTCAAGATTGAGAACAAGATGAAAATGTTCACTTTCACTGCTCATGTCCAATATAGTGCTGGAACTTTTAGCCAGTGCAATAAGAAAAGAAAAGTAAATAAAAGGCTTGTATATCAGCAAGGAGGAAATAAAACTATCCTACTTGCAGATTATATCATTATCTTTATGGAAAATCCCAAGGAAATTGTAGGAAATCTCTTAGTGAGTTCATCAATGCAGGGTATTTAATAAATACACAAATTATATTTCTGTCTGCTAACAAGGAACACAGGGGTACCAAAATTAAAATATAATAACATTTATAATCACTTGAAAAAGATAGAGTGAAATACTTAGGTATAAGTTTAACAAAACATATATAGAATTTCCTATGCTGATAAATACATAATGCTGAAGAAAGAAAACAAAGAGCTACATAAATAGAGAATACATACTGTTTTTATGAATTGGAAAACTCAGCATTGTAAAGATGTTAATTCTCTCCAAATGCACATATGATTTCGATAAAAATTCCAGTAAGATTTTTTTATAAATATAAATAATATTTCAAATTTATGGAAAAGAAAAGGGACTGACATAGATTAAGCTTTTTTAAAAAAATCATAAATTGGGAGGAATTAGTTACTCAGATTTCAGGACTGACTATGTAACTACAGTTTATCAATATTCCATGGAATTGTCAAAGGAATAGATACAGAAATCAATGTAACAAAGCAGAAAACCTGAAAATATATCCACATAGAAATGGTTCCTAAATTTTTGCTACAGTTGCAAAGGTTATTCAATGGAGGAAAGATAACCTTTCAACAAATGGAGCTGAAATAATTGGACATCCTATAGGCAAAAATATGAACATTGACCTATGTCTCAAACCTTAGACAAAAATTAACTCAAGATGGATTATAGGCTTAAATGTAAAATGTAAAACTATAAAACTTTCAGAAAAAAATATAAGATAAAATCTCATGGATTTAGGATGTGGCAAATGCTTCTTCTACCTGACACTAAAAGCATGATCTGTAAAAGGAAAAACGTATAAATTAGACTGTATCAGAATAAAACTTTGCTTTGTGATAGTCCCTGGTAGGAGGATGAAAAGACAAGCTATGTTTCAGGAGAAAATTGAGATAAATAATTTATTCAAAGAGGACTAGTATATAGAATATATAAAGAACTCTCAAAATTCAGCAGTAGAAAAAAATTTCAAGCAATGCTATCAAAAAATGGTCTTGAAAAGACATTTCTTGGAAGAGAGTATTCATATTGCAAATATGCATATGGAAAGATCATAGGGATGAGGGAAATAGGCATTTGGGGAAGTTATCGTGAGAAAGAGTGAACATATTCAATACTGGCAAGGATGCAGAAAAACTGAATCAATCTTAGATTTATGGTGGGGAGTTAAAATGGTATAGTAAATCTGGAAAACAGATTGGTAGTTTCTCTCAAAGTTAACATATTACTACCATATGCCTCAGCAATTGCATTTATGGATATTTATCCATAATGAATATTTATATTGAATGAATATTTAAATTGAGAGAAATATCTGTGTGCAAATGTTTATGGCAGTTATATTCATAACAGCCTGAAACTGAAGCCATATGAATGTCCTTCAAGGAGTGAATTAAGTAAAATGTGGCACATTTGTTGGTATACAATATTGAGACATGCAGTAATCTGAATTAATTCCAGAGAATTTTGCTGAAAGGAAAAACTTAAATTTATGAAGATTCTATGTTGTGTGATTCTATTTATAAAACATTTTTGAATAACAATTATAGAAATGGAGAACACATTAGTAGCTAGGGGCTAAGGAGGGGGTAGAGTGGCAAAGCAATGGGTACTGATGCCATATTTCTAAAGCCTTTTGCATCCTGCTGTGGCTTTCACATCTCTGCAGTTTGCTGTCTGATTGGCTACCAGAGAATGAGTATTCCCTATTACTCTATACTGGAGTATGGTGTGTGGCCTTTCCTAGGCACAGGGGCTCCCACACATTTTATTTAGCTCACACTTGCCTCATAGGCACTGTAGCACTTGGGGTCTCTTGAGCCCCACAAAGGTTTAAGTTCCCAAGGGGAGCCTGCTCCCTTTGTGAAAGTGTAAGGAGGGAAGTGATATGGTGTTAATCAATACACCCAGTGATAAATGTTTATCTTGAGCAGAAAGCAAATAAAGGCAGGTTAGCAAGCCCTTTATTGCCTGCTGTGTAGTCAGATCTAGTGTGAGCAGCTGGAGTCTTTTCTAGGTCATGTGGCAGAAAAGTTTAACCTTTTTTTTTTTCTGCTAGAGTGTTGAGGACAGGTAGAAAAAGATTTGTCAATCATAGTATTTAGTATTTATTTACTCAAAAAATTTTCATGAATGTGTGCATATGTGTGTGTTTGTCCTGAAGGCATAGGACCAAAATTGGAAGACTGTGCAATGGTAAGGTCCAATACAGACACTTGCATAGGAGAAAGAAAAGAAAAAGAGAGGAAAAGAGAGAATGTGCATGTGTTGGGGGAGGATGTTTAGAATTAAGTATGAAAAAGAAAGCTCTTCTGTCTATATCTTTTGTACTCCCTTGAAAGCAGTGACTGTCAAACTTTCAGAACTCCTCTGAAGGGCTCATAAAAACGTAGATTGTCTTAAGGCATGCAAGAAGTTGGAAGAAAAGGGTGAAGAAGCTGACAATTTAAACCATATTAATTTATTTAATTCAGTAGCCCTTTGAGGTAGGATTTGCTATCCCCCTGTTGAAGATAAGGGAGCTGATTCACCCATTTACCAAGAATCAAATTTCTTGGATATGAAAGTACAGATAGTCAATTTCCATTCTTCCAGCTATAGCACAACCTCCCATAAAGATTATAAACACCCAGTGGGCTACTGCTCCCACAGAGTGGGGTCTTGGAGTATCAGGAAGGACTTCTAGGATGAGAGAGGTTTACAGAACAGAACCAGTCTCCATTGGAAGCAGAGATACCTAGTGACGGTCCCAATGGGCCTGAGTGCCATGTTATAAAAAATAGTTGAAAGAGAGCAAGATATGTGATTAGAGAATGATTTAGTAAGAATTTCAGCTGCTCATTGGCTGTCCCTCTCCCTGAGCAGTTGCTTCTGAGATAGAGATAAGAATGCAGAAGATGTGTTAGAAAGTATTCTAGGGAACAATGGTTTTGGAGGGTAGAGAAAGTGAAGAAGGCAGAGATGGGCAGAGGCATATTGAGCAGCAAGGCTGCCTTCCACCCCTGAGGGTGGTATGATCTTTCATCACTGTCCCTGATAGGGACAAGAAGACAGATTTTTATGCAGTCACATGGATAAGTATTCAGATACAAGACTCCAGGAAAGAGAAGGCTGGGCCTTGGGCAAGGTGGTTCTCTGCTTCCCAGGCAAATTAAATAATCCATTATAGAATCTGAACCTGCTAAAAGTATCTAATGGTGGCACAGATTGATTTCCCACAGTTCATATGGCTTCATTCAAAATTATAATTAAGAGCAGATTTAATTTTTTCCTTTGAATAAGCAGGATGAGGGCTAAAAGAAGTTTCTTTTAGTCTAAATAAAGAAGAAACATGATTAATCTTTTATAAAATTAGCCATATTCATATCTTTGGAAATCACCATAAATGCTTATAAGAGTCCGAAGATCCATTTGTATCTTGTCCTCTATAGTAATGTATTTCTGTGTTTTAGCAAGACCTTGGTTATTCATGCAAAAGACTACATTTCCCAGAATCCCTTGGGGCTGGTGGGGACATGTAACCAGGATCCAGCCAATGAGAAATAAAGAGAGTTTGGTGCTTTGTGAATCTTTCCTTAAAAGACCATTGACCTATCCCTTTCCCAGAAATGGGATATGGTGCTACCATCTTGGATCATAAGAACCACAGCCATAGTTTAGAGATAGCTGATAAGTGAGTTGCAAGGAACTACTAAGAGTTTATGGAACAAAACTTGGATTTATGTGAGAGAGAAATAAACTTCATTCTTGTTTAAATCAACTATTGTGTGTCACGTGTGGTCAAAGAAACAGGTGTGGGCTGTTAAAAGAAAAAGCCCATAGAAGTGAAGGGAGGGGAAACAGCAGGTAAAGGTAGCCCATATGATCTGTATGGGGCACCAGGAGTAAGCATACAAATACATACTATACTCTTTTGGACACTGATTTTTGTGTTGGTTTATTTGGGGACATGAGAATGTTATTCCAAACACACAAAATTACAAGAGGGACTGGTGATTTTTATTTGCCATTTTGCAGACTTTGCCATTTCTTTTTCAGACTTTTTAATGCCAATATAAATACCTTTTTTTTTTTTTGCCATGTCTAGCACAAAACTCAGAAGCAGCAATTTATCATCATTTATATGTTAATTTCATTTAAATAAATGACACTGTGAGCAAAGTGCATCTCTGTACTACATGAAAAACATATGGGTGTTAGTCTACAAGGGGTTATTAATTTTATACTTTCCATCTGGAGCCCATAAAGGATCCATTCTCAGAGATAGTAAAGATCCAAGGTCACACTAAAACATCACATTTTCAGTATAGATGAAAGTCTTGTGATATTTAAAATTAGGAGTCATTATTCCTACAATAATTATGAAAAGACAGAGTATTGCCTCCTACTCTCCCACTTGCACAAAAGCCCGGGCATAATTAAAACCTGTGTGTGAATGGAAATTCTAAGACAGGTTATGATGCGTAAAACTCATTTGCAAAAAATCACCAAGAGTCAGATAGTATCTAATCATCATAATCTTATCAGTGTTCTGCTAATTAGTTCTCCATTCTTAGCAAGTTAAGTGTAAGAGGAAATAAGAGTAAATTACCTGGGGAGAGTTACATTGGGATGCTACATTGATCCTGTGGATTTTGAATGGCAGCACACTTTGAGTTTTAATATTGGTGTCAAACTAGTCCTGGTGGAAAGAAACTCTTGCAAAAGAAGTATTCTTAGACAATTTCTAAGAATGTGACAGAATGAAAGAGAGATTTGGCCACCCTGCTGTGCTGTGGGATTTACCAGGTTTGAGTTCAAATGCTTACTCCTGATGCTTCATACAGATCATATGGGCTACATTTACCTGCTGTTTTCCCTCCCTTAACTTCCATGGGTTTTTGCTTTTAACAGCCCGCACCTGTTTCTTTTCCTATATAGTAGAAAGAACTACCTGGGAGGTGTGGAAACCAGCCAAGAAAGGGTTGTGGGAGTATGAACCCCTCTTCATGTTGGGAGAAACTCTGAAGGTAATTTATGTCTTAGTTCCCCTGCCAGATCAGAATGAAGCCACCCTAAGTTATCTTTTCCTAAAATCTCACCCTTATAATTTTCTTCCCCTTTCTTATCCTTCTCTATGATTCTCTTATGATTTCCCCTGGGAGCACATCCTTACTAAATTGCTTGTTCTGCAATCCTTATGTTAGGGTCTGTTTCTGTGAAACAGGATATAGACAAAATACAGATATCATGTTGGTCAAATGATTTCTCTTTCTCTGTGTTCTCATCTGAGAACTTCAGGCAGGAACTCTTCATGTTTCTAGGAGTTGTCCTGAGGTTTAGACAAGGTAATGTGTGTAGCATGTAGCCAGCATGTGACATACATTTAGAGTGCAATCAATGTTATTCAAAGGATTGCTCACAGTGGAAGATGTGAGTCTTGTTTCATTCATCTGTATCTTAGCCCCATTCTTTTTCCTTTAAAGCTGCACATAGTGCAACTCATAGTTTCTTTAGAAATCTTGATTGTGTTTTGTTCCTGCCTCACATTGAATTGTAAATTTCTGGATGACATACTGCACCTAGGGTAATCAATGCTTCTTTGCTTGAGACTCTCTCAGCTTTAGCATTGAAAATCCTGCATCCCGGGAAACTCTTCAGTACTGGGCAAATCGAGATGGTTGCTACATTTCCTGTTTGTAGTTACATCTTACTATCTAAGCAGAGTAACATTTAGTAAATGCTCAACAAATACTTAATGAATTGATTAATAAATGCATGCAACCTTTTATGACATGCTTTCTCTTTTTTCTTTAGAGATGTGTTGTTAGACCCTGAGGTAGGCAAAATAATGCCCACCCCCCAAATGTTAATCCTGACTATGTTAGATTACATGACAAAAGGTTAAGGTTGCAAATGGAATTAAGATTCCAAATAAACTAAGCTTTAAATCGGGGAATAGTTCTGAATTATCTGAGTGGGCCCAATGTAACCAAAAGAGTCCCTAAAGTGGAGAAAGAAAGCCAAGGAGAATTTAGACGAAGATGTGGCTTCAGAAGACAGAGAGGAGAGGAAGGATGAAAGCTTGCCTTCCTCACTGTCTTTGAAGATGAAAAAGAGGGATGTAATCTAGGAATATAAGAAGGAATATAGTAAGCTTCTAGAAGCTGGAAAAAGCAAGGAAATGGATCCTTCCCTGGACCCTCCAGAAGGGAAAGCAATTTATCCATATCTTGATGTTAGCCCAGAGAAACCACTGTTGGCCTTTTGAGTTGCAGAAACATAGGAAAAGAAATTTATGTTTTAAGTCACTAAGTTTGTGGTGATTTGTTATAGCAGTAATAGAAGGGTAATACAGATCCATTCAGAATCTGCTAAAAGTTAAAACAACTTTCTGCAAAAGAAAAAAATGCATTGATTTGAAGGAATTAATATTTATTTGAGTTCAAGATTTTTGCCTATTATATAAAAACAAAAATTATTTTATCTGTGAAATACAATAAATAAGTAAAACTACTTTGTAAGTTGATAGCAATAGACATAGCATAGAAAATGCTGTGATTTGCATTGATGTTGAAATGAAAGCTGAATGTAAAAAGTCAATTGTAATTTTTTTAGGTCATCAAATTTACATATGGAGGATATAAAGTCTAAGTATACATATATACAAAATGTTATAAGCAGTTATTCCTAAGCAGTGGTATGATTATTTTAATTATATATCGTTCATTTTTGGACCTGGAGGTGTAGTAGTACTGCTGAGCTACATCCCTAGCCATTTTTATTTCATTTTGAAATGGGGTTTCACTAAATTGCCCAGCCTTGCCTGGAACTTGTAATCCTTCTGCCTCTTCCTCTTGAGTTAGCTAGGATTATGGATGTGCACAGTGTGCTTGGATTATTTTGTTATTTTTACCTGTGATTTTTCAGTTTCTTCAACAAATGTTTTTAGGCACACAAAACTTTTTCCAGTTATTTCTACTAGAGATTGTAGTTTCTTCTCATACTTCCTCCTGATAGCCTTTCACAGTTTCATTTAGTAGTGTCTTTTTTTAGAATTCCTGGCCCAAAGTCTCCATGTAGCTACTTGTTTTTAGGGCAAACAACATGCATAAGGAAGGACATTTGTAGAACCCATCAGAGCAGCCCAGTATTCCAGGATCTGTTTCTTCAGCCACACCCCAAGAAAAAAGGGCAAGTGGAGTCCTAGGAGCAGTCCTGGCCTCTTAGAATGACAAAACACAGGTGAGGCTTGCACTTTGCCTTATTAGAGCTTATGATCTACAGCTCTTACTGTGCCCAAGATAAGCATTCATGTGAAATTGATAATCTGTTAAGAAAGTATTCCGAGGACAAGTAAGGTAAGGACATGGGAAAAGCAGAGCAGACAGGGAGGAAGCCCATGGAGAATGGGATTCGGACTGGTTTAGGTAGTGCCAGCCTGACCCTGCTGCACTTTAGAACCCAAGGTACTTGTTCACCCCAAAGCAAGATGGCCTTGTTTTCATACTCCCTCATTGCCGATCACTGACCAAGGCCTGCCCCAGGGGGATGAAGATTTTCAGCTCTTTCTGCTGCCTGAATGAAGCAGCATAGAGTTTTTGGTTGTTGAGCCCCAAAGAACAGCCATGATGCTATCTTTCTTCCTTGGAAATGAACATACTGGTCCTCTAAAACCCATGCACCATGCATTTCAGACATCGTCCTGGGGGTCTGTGCGCTCACACATTGTGAGACTTTGGGGGATTAAAATCAATGCAGACCTCCAAGCAGCTTGTTTTCTTAACTTGATTGTAAACAATGTTCAAGTAAGATAGTGTGTTCATCTCATCTTGGGCAATAATTTTCTTTGTTATAGCTCAATATCATAGGCTTGAAAAAGGAACACTCCCAGGTTCTTCTCAAACAGAAACATTAGTAAATTTAAACTACAGCTTAGCATGACTGATTTGCTTCTTTGCCCAGAATTCTGAGGCCAGGTGTGAATTCAGCGCAGCATATAGGTAATCAATTGGCAATGTCTGCCAGGTGTGAATTCAGAGGGAGAGTAGGGTGTGGTCAATTAGTGATGCTTTTCCGGGGCCTGGGAGTAGGGCAGTGGGCCCCTGAACCCAGGTAGATCCTATTCATGTTTTCCTTTGCGATCAAGCTCATCTGGGCAAATTTACTCATGGTCCACACCTTTAACTCAACTCATTGGTCAAGAAGACATTTCCTTTTCCTTTTTTTTTAAAAAAAACCTCTCCCTCTTTCTTAGCTCCCTTCCCCATTTTATCTCACTTTGGCGCTTATAGGCTTTTATTCTATAAACACTTTGCCGTCTTTGTGACATGGACTCATTCAGGACATGTTTACAGTACTTAATGACATCTCTCCGAGAAATAATGAGAATGCCTTTAAAGGTTGTCTTCCTCCCGTGCGTGCAGAGGGATGGCTCGCCAGACCTGCGAGATGAGAGCCCAGGGTCTGGCAGGGGGAAAATTGACTTAATTTCTTTTCACCACATGAAATGGAGTGTCTGGGAGATCTGACCTAAATGCATGGCCTAAAAACCAATTAATTCTGAATTGTGAATTTGTGAGTACATCAAGCTGTGTGTGGAATTTCCGATGAGACAGACAATGCATACCTGCATTATTTGCAAAATGTGAAGATTTTTCCACCTAAATACACCTAATGGTCTATTATTAAAGTGCAGCTTTAATCATATTGCACTTCAGCTCAGATATGTAGTGACTCTCCATGACCTTCCGGTAGAAATTCAGCCCTCTGCCAGGTTGTGTGGCCTTCGGCATTGCTTGCCTCAGCCTCTCTGTTTGGCTGAACTTCTTTGGGTCTTTTAGTGCTGTCATCAGAGGGGATCTTTGCTTCCTGCTATCACAGTTCTGAAGTTTGGATGTAGGTTGTAGTCAGGCACAGTCAGTAAAATAGTGAGTCTTTGCCATCATGGAGTTAGTGAAGAAAAGGCACAGCCTATCTTCCCTAAAAGGCCACTGAGGTTCCCACTGCTATGCAATTATTCATTCTGTTTCCTCTGCCTGTGAAATTAACTCTAATTCTATTGCATCCAGTTTAATTCACCTAGAGTTCACTGAGGTGGCTATGCGTGTAACATTGATTTGTTTGTGGGGAACAAAAACTAATTAAATATGACATCTGCATTGAGGGTCACATAAGAAAAAGTTGAGAGAAAATCTATGTAACTAACACAAGGTTAAACGTGGCAACCTACAATGAAGATGTAACTAAAACACTAGAACACACAGAAAGGATGAATCAATAACACAGAGGGGAGCTGGTGGAGTCTGTGTGTTGTGTGGGGTGTGCCAGGGTGTGGGTGTGTGGGTGGGTGTAGCATGTATGAAGTGGGTGGCATGTGTGTGGATTTGTGGGGTAGGATGGTCAAGGATCATAGAAGGCTTAATGGGAGAGATGGTGTATGAGAAACAGGTGGGGTTACTCAGGAAATTAGGTGGTTGAGAGAGGTGATCCAGGTGGGGGTCACAGCATTGGCTGAGCTTGTGTTCAGAGTGAACACTGGGAATTAGTGTGGGAGATGCTGAAGAATGTAAATGGGGAATCAGATGAGAAGGGCTGAAATCCCAGGGTGAAGGGCTTCATATAACAGGCACTTGCCTGTGGGAGGGATTGCTGCCAAAATTTCTGAATAGAGATGAATTGAGGTGTCTGCTTAGACACAGATGGAGAAGAGAGAGTGGGGTGCTTAAGGAGCCAGAAATGGAGAAAGGAGTCACAGTTGCATTCCCTCAAGAGATCTTGAAACCTGAATCAGGGCTAAAGGGATGAGAGACTAGCAAGGGTGGAGGAGGACACGGCAGCTACCAGAGCTACTAGGCTTATTTCCCTAAGACTTTGTTTTTGCTGCTGTTTTGCCTTAGGGCTTTTCTGAAGTTAAAGTGTTCACTCAACCATAGGCAGTGAAACCCCAGAGTCTTAGGGAATTGACCCTCCTGGGGCAGTTGTACAACAATGGAGGAGGGGAATCTGTAGGAAATACCTCAGCCTTCTGCCCTTTGCAGGACAGATCTGAGGCATGATCCATAGGGCTCCTCCTAGGGCTCCCAGGGAGATGGAGCCTGGAGCCCATAGTAGTAAAGAGACCAACGGGCACCCTTTTGCTTTTCTTCCTCTTTTGTCTCATTTTCTTCACTCCTCCACTCTGCCTTCCTAGGAACATTTCTCAAAGAATCATAGGTACCCAAATCCTTTTCTCAGGCTCAGCTTTGGAGAAACCCAAAACTAGGACACTTTCAGACACCCATGAAGGCCTGGTCTGGAATGCAAGGATGTAACAATCACTTACCTGTGACTGGTAAAGCTCTTGCCCAATGGGTGATGAGAGCTGGTAGATAAACGCTCCTCACTCCTGAATCTCAGATGGGCAATTCTGAGGTACATACTACACAGCAATTTGGAAAATTCTGCTGGGTCTGAGTATCTGTTGCTCATGACCAAAAGTTTAGACTCTGGTTTTCTAATTCCAGAAGTAAAGCTGCTCATGGTCTGGGTAAATTAAACTCCAATGTTCTAAAGAAGCTTCTGCATATATTTGTTCATTCGTTCACTTCCTTATTCAGTCTATTCAACATTTATAAATTCTTACATGATCCTCTCCTGGGAGCCTTTCTAAATTTGGGGATCCTGTATCTTTATTCAGCTTTTGTCTCTATGTATAATTTAATTTAAATTTTTTTCAATATGATTTCCTAAATACCCCTGTATTCATTTCTATGATATGTTTTATATAGCTGGTAAAAGTCTTTCTTAATAGTTAATTCCAACTTGACATAGAACTTGAAATAACTCTTTAATGTAAGCCTGTATGTACTTCCCTCCATATTTCCTCCTTTTCTGTACCACTCTATAAATCTTTATGTAAGTCTTTAAATATAAATTTTTTTCCAAATCATAATTCTTAAAAGAACATCCTTGCCATTCTTTCTTTTTTATTATATTTTTATTAGTGAATTGTAATTTTACATGATAGTGGGGTTCATTGTGACACATTCATACACGCACATAATATAATTTGCTCCACTTCATTCTCCTGTATTTCCCCTTTCTCTTCTCCTGTCACCCACTGATCCCCCTCCTCTACTCTGCTGGTCTCCTTTCTATTTATTTATTTTGAATTGGTACATTATAATTGTACAAAAAAGTGGGATTCATTGTGATATATTCATACTGTGCATAGCATAATTTGGTCAGTTTCATCCCTCAGGATCCCCCTTTCTCTTCCGGTCATTTTTTCTTAAGCTCCCTTATAGCAAATATTTTTGTTTTCTGATTTCTTTCAGAAGCATGTGATGGCGATGAACCATGGTCTTACCCAGGTATGTGTACATGACTTGCTGTACTCTGGCAGGGACACCCATACCTACCCTTTCCAGCTCCTTCACATGACCTTTAAATTACCTCTATTACTTAAGTGTCTGAATCTTTCTCTAATCAAAGGTCTGGGTTTGACAACAGAATTGTGAATATGGTGTGAATTGATGATTTGCAAATGTTTTTGTTATCAGAGAGGTTCCCTGCTAAAGTGATCGATTCATGAGATTTGTCGAGGACTTGCACTGTTTCAGTCCCCAAAGTTCTATATTCCAGGGACATTGTCAGTTTAAGGCAAACCGGACAGTTGATCACACTACTTCCCTCTCAACACACAGTTTGTGTCCAATCTTACACAGACATTGTGTACTCAAGTTATTTTTCCCGATCGGCTGTCTGGTAAGAAAACTTGTGCTGCTACGTGCAACAGAAACACACCAACATATACAGTGTTATTGGATGAATTGTATGTCTCCCCCCCACCCAATTTAAGGATTGATTTGCTAAGCCCCTGTATTGCAAAGTGGGACATCACGTGGAAACAGGGTCAATGGAGATCTACTTAACTAAGCTAAGGTTGCGTTGGAGGAGGATGGGCCCCCCCAATACGATAGGGCAACATACAGGGAGCATGCCAGTGACCATGAAGACAGGGAACACCAGAGGTTGCCAGCAAACTAACACAAGTTGAGGAAAAGCAGAGAAGAGTTTCTTCCTTGTGGTCTCAGAAAGAATCAACCCAGTCAACACCTGGATCATGGACTTTAGCCTCCCAAACTGTGAGATAATAAATTCTCATATATATGCTTTCCAGTTTATTGTATTTGTTACTACAGCCCTAGCAAACTACTATGGCCAACAACTAGAGTCATCGACTTATATCTCACACATAGTTATCCTTTGAAAATTCCTAAAAACTTGAAAATTTCGAAAGTCATGGGAAGCAAGAGTAAGATCTTTTCATCTATTTTAAGCATTAAAATTTTACTCTTTTGGTTAAAATTATCAAGCAGAACTAGAACAGGGCCAACGGTTTTCTGCAGACACTCTGTATAGCATCTTTTCTTGGAGCTGGAAAAGACAAATGCAGGGACAAGGGCTGGGAGCAGAACAAGTGTAAGAGGGGATCAAACTGAAACCAGAAGCAGTCTCTGCTGCTTCTGACACCTGCTCTCTGTCCCCAACCAACTAATGAAGTACTTCCTGCCTGTCCTTACCAGCTCATGAAAGAGGAGACTTGGGTGAATCACAGGTCATGGGCCAACCATGGGAAATAACAGACTGTGATGTGGCCTTGACCGAGGAACTGGTAGAAAGAATCAGAGTAAGTGGCCAGAGCATAACCATGAGGTTAAACTACCGTGCTGTGGGTTGATTTTGCTTGTTGTTGAGTTCCAAGAGGAAACTTTGATTTGCAGTTGGTAAGCTCAACTGAAGTTACTTTGTCCCCACCTGACCCAAGGCACATTCACCTGGACCCAGGGTCAAGCTGGTTAAAAGTCAACTAGACTTTCTCACCTATTCTCTTGTTCCAGAAAATTCTCTCCTTTTCTCCTTCCCCTTCCCCTTCCCTTCCCTTCTCCTGACCCCCTCCCTCCTTCTCTTGCTCTTTTTCATTCTTTTTTAATCTTTCTTCCTTTTTTCTTTAGTTTGTTTTTCTGATTTGAGCTTCACTGACCCTTCCCTGCCTCCTCCCTGCTTCTTTTGGGAGGAAAAACCATTTCAGAGCTTTGCTGAATTTACCCAGGAAAACTCAACCAATAAATTCCTAACTCAAAAGATTAAAGACATTTATGTACAACATACAAAAAGAAAAAGTCTTGCTTACATCAGAGTCCTGGTGTTTGTATAGCTTAACCAAACAGAGAATAATGTTTGAAAGACAAGGACTAACACAGACATTTCTTGTTTTCTAAAACGAGGCTCAATTACTCAAAAAAAATGTTGCCTGCTTTGTTGGTTTTAAATGCTTTTATCTCTTTCTGATTTATGGCAGTCCCTTCTATAGAAATGGATCTCTGCTTAACCACCTGTAGGCAGGTGTATCTGTTTTAAGCACAATCCCCAGGAGCTGGGATTCATCTGTCAACTGCTTACTTGCAATCAGGGCATTCAGCGTCTTTTATCTCTGTGACCCAGTTAGTGGGTCTATTTAATCATCAATATTTAATTCTATGTGACAATAATGGACCTAAGAAAAAAAGGAAAAATTTAGCGAAAGATGACCAGCATCTGAATTCAGAGTAAAAGAAAATAATATTTATTAAATATCTATTTTGGCATTAGCAGAAGAGGAGATATCTTCCAATCTCTTTATTTTTTTTGTTTTATTCTTTGGAAAATTGAGTGTTACTTTGCACAACTTGCTGAATCTCTTTCTGTTTTTTAAAAATAGTGGCTTCATTAGACTAAAAACACCAGCTACTTCATATAATGCCAACTCTGTTTATAATTGTGATTTTTCCTGTCAGTCTCCATGGTTTACATTTTCAAACATTTCTTTCAAATTCTTCAACTCCACTGCTTAGAAGATATTTAGATTTTGTTGAACAAATAAATAAATGCCTGGCTAAATGAAAAATAAAAGGGAAGATTTGATGAATGGTGCATTGTGGTGACCCTGAGAGAGACTGAACACATATCTAGTCTCCTGTCTTTTTGTGAAGATGAAGATGGCTTTTTATGTGTAGTACTGGGATTGAACTCAGGGGTGCTCCGCTACATCCCCATCATTTTTTATTTATTTATTTGTGTTTTGAGGCAAGATCTTGCTAAGTTGCCCATGCTGACCTTGAACTTGTGATCTTCCTTCCTCAATCTCCTGAATAGCTGGGATTACAGGTGTATTCTACTGCACTCAGTGAAGATGGCTTTTTATAAATTTGCTTTTCTTCTTTAAACTCAGAGAATCTTCTGTGCAACTTAGCATATAATTTAAATGCTTCAAAAATGCAAACCTAAAATATAAAATATCAGGTAGATATTTGACTCATAATTAAAGCAGCAAAGTGCTATAATGATGCTGTTATCTAATGCAAAAGAGACTTCAGGATATTCTGTACAAATCATGAGAGAAGTTGGGTGTCATCTTCTGCTAGATACAGTCATTTTTTTGCTGTTTTCCAGGGGATTTCTGAAGATTCACCAACACTATAAGACTGTCTAAGGGAGGCAGCTTCTGGGCATAAACAGATTTGAAGAGCAGAACACATGCCTTGGCAAAGCTGACCAAAGTCAACAGCCATCATTGACAATGCTGCATGTTCAGGTTATGACTATTAACTGGAATCTGAAACTTTGAATGTGGCTTCTGAAGTTGGGAATCTTTCAAGAACCAGCTCTTTATCTACATTAGTAATAGGAGATGTATTTAGGAAACTGTTTTGCTCCAGGAAGCAACAATAACTGGTATGGAAATGATAGATGAATTGCAAGCTCCAGTCCTTCAGTAATTTGAGAATCAGTGGGAATAGGGCTTACACTACACCCCACTGTAGACTTCATAGATGAGCAAAGAAAGGGGATGCTCCTCCCTGTAGTGCCTGGCAAAGGTAGAGGGCATGGCATCCTGCTAGCACATCCTCCAACTCCAACTCCACCACCCCAGGGAATCCAAACAGATGCAAATAGAATCTGAGCTGCATATCCTGCCATGGACTAGTTTTTGCAGACCAGTTCTGGGGACTGTTTGACTTGCCTTGTAGATGCACCTTTTGGGCATCTTTCATCTGGATGTGGGCATTAGAGATATCATGTAGGAGACTGACTGTACATGAAGGATGTCCTTGGGGTATGTCATGTGCCTGCATGACCCTTATACAGTCATCTATTCTTAAAGGACACTTCCTTAAAAGTAGAAGGGACTGTTTAGGAGATAGGTTATAAATACTAAGCTTTTGCCCCACTGTGCAACTTTGGATGAGCCCATGTACAGGATTCCAGTCAAGGCTCAGAGCTTGACAGATTGGCTAGTGGAAATCCTTCCTAGGACTCCCCAAAATGTTCTTCAGATCTTGATATTTATATGATTAGAAATGACAAATAGATCTTGGTAGACTTAAAGTCCCAGTATAAAGGTAAGTTGGATAAGAATTTGGATATCTGAGGATCTCAAACTCTGGATTCAGGGTCTCTTTACAGTCTTAAAAATGAAGATCCTAGAGAGCTTATGTTTATGTGAGCTACATCTATTGATATTGATTTTGATATTTATCATATTAGAACTTGAAATTGGGAAAATATAAAAATTTATTAATTCATGTAGTCAGGCGCGGTGGCACACACCTGTAATCCCAGCACTTTGGGAGGCTGTGATAAGAGAATCACAAGTTCAAAGCCAGCCTCAGCAATAGCAAGGTGCTAAGCAACTCAGTCTACATAAAACACAAAATAGGGCTGGGGATGTAGCTCAGTGGTAGAGTGCCCCCGAGTTCAATCCCCAGTATCAAAAAAAAAAATTAATTCATGTTGAAATAATAGTAATAAACCCACTAAATATTAATACAAATGATATTTCTGAGTTTGTTTAAGTAAAAACAACTATATTTTCCTAAACCAAACACAATTAGGGAGAAGACAGGCATATTTTACACTTTTATATTTTTGCAGATCTCTTTAATATTGATAATTGGATTTTCATATCTGGTTTTCCATTCAACCTGTTGTTATGTTATTTTGGTTGAAGTAAATGAAGAAAAGATAACTTTATACAGATTGTTGTATGAAAAAGAAGGGGTTTTAACATATCCTTTCCAGAATATTGTGGATATTATTTGTTGAAGCCACACCAAATCTACAAGTAGTTTCTTAAAGGATAACTGCATTGAGACTTACAGAAGACTTTTCATATTTTTATGCTGATAATATCTGATCAGTGCTCACTAAACACATGCATAAAAATATAACACTGTACTCTATTAATATGTACAATTAATACATGTTAATAAAAAACTTTTGAAACCAAAATTTAGAAATTAAACAAAAGGGTGTTCCATTGTGATTTAATATATATATATATATATATATATATATATATATATATATATATATATGTATGTATAAAGGCAAATCATCTTTTCTTTGCCAGAATGCCTAAAACAGGCCTCAACAGGGAATAGTACAGCTTTTCACAAGTTCCCAACCTTTTTTTCCAGAATCCTCCCAGATCAGTATCTCCTTTGCCTACAAATTCACTAAATGTTTTTAAGGGAAAGGGGTCACTCAGTCTGGTTCTATGTAACATGAAGACCCTCTGCCATGGCTTTATCCTCTCTCTTTCTCTGCCTCTGTTAGACGTAGACAAAGGCCATACCAAACTTGAATTTTTTAAGTGCTTTATTGACTAAAAGGAGACATGGAGTCAGACAGGACAGGGCCCAACCTTCATTAACCTTGTCATTTCATTTACCTGATAGTTTATATAATGTCAGGGCAAACCCTTTCAGAACTCAATCCAGTAATAGCCCTGTTTTACATGATATATCCCTACTTTTGAAAGAAGAATGTATTGACGCTTAGTAGGGAGAGAGTGAAGAATTATCTTCTCATCCTGCAAAATGAAATGTTTGGTTGGGTTACAATGGAGCGTAAGAATAATGCCCAGCAGACATTAAAGGTAAATATAATTATACAGTAAACACAGTGGCTTTAATATGAGCTTTGTGTGTGAGACAGCTGTTCTCTGAGCACCTGCTCGGGACTGTCATTTGCTATAGTCTTCTGCCTTTGCCTGCACCTTACCTTACACAATGAGGAATTGGGCTATATTCTCATACCCCTCCTTTACATTTCCTTGCTTTCCTGTCTTTGGTTTATTGTTTCCCAACCTTTGTGACTGTGTATAGATGTGTGTGTCTGCCAGTGCTTTGAGCTCAGTTACCAGTCTCCCTATTGAGATTTGTCTTATGCAACATCATGAAGCCAAAGGAAAAAAATTTTATTAGCTGGTCATCCATCCCACTTCTGTACACTTCTGTCTCATTTCATGTGTGTGCTATAGAAAACAAGCCAACCTCATAAAAGTCAGGGTCCTATTGGCTTGGTGCCACCTCTACAGAGTCACTACTCATTGAGAGATCTTGGAAAATGACTTTCTAGTTCTTTTCCCCACCTCTAGCATCAGCCACATTTGACATTTAGCAGAGCCCTCACAGTGTTTTTTCCAATGGCCTTGAGCCATACGGCTATCAGGGCATCTTTCTTTATCCAAAGATCCCAGAGGCTATACCTCACTTTTTATTGTAGAATAGTTTTTCTTGTTCTGGTTTGTTTCGAGAAAACAAATCTCCTGTTCATGTAATTTCAGTTTCCAGGAAACATGCTTGCAGCTGCTCAGTAGATAGACCTCCTGGTAGAAAAGCCTTCTGAAAATGACTAATGAATCCCTCAATGGCTTATCAGCTATTTGCTAGCACTCGACTATTGAAGATATGCAGAAGACACATTTACCTTAAAGCGCAATGAACACAAGTCCATTTACTTTGGATTCAGACCAAGAAATTAATCCGATGTCATTTGCAGGTACAGTAAATTCAAGTTTGTACTACTAAAGGTCTATTTTAGGTACTTTTGTTTGAAATGTAGAGATGTGACTTAGTGCTTGGATGCTTTAACTTGGGGAGTCCAGTTTGTTGACACAAGTCTCTGGAGGAAAAGAAATAACTTCCTAGCTTCCTGGACAATGCTAAATGCTGAAGTAGAAGACTCGATCCTCAGATTTTAGCATTCACTGTCCATTGTTTGCTTGGGTCCATGAGTCCGCTGTGGCTTGAGAAATGACATATGGGTAATAAACATCTCCTCCCCAAACAGATATTTTCAGGAGAAAAAGCTAACATTGAGCAATGGAGGCTGGGATAAATCTGAAAGGTTGTTTATGCTGTGCATTTCTGAGAAGAGCCAGATTATCAATAGAACTGTCCCCAGAGAGCACTAATCAATATGGCCTCCAGAAGGGGGGCCAGAGGTCAGACTGGACCAGAGGTCAGACTGGAGCTGAAGCAATGCATCTGTAGGAAACCTTTGGGGGACTGAGTGTATGTGAGGTCTTGGGTCACACTTCTTGCTTTTACTTTTCACCTAGAGACATGTCATCCATTAATGAACAAACATTGGCTACCTTCCTCATGTGAGAGAGTCTATGGAAAAGATTCCTGATCCAAACTTGAAGATCAGAGAAAGAAGATCAGACAGATTCCATGAAGAGGCAACTTCTAAGTTGAATTTTGAAGAATGGAGGTCAGTTAGTGCATTAGGCATTGTCTCAGGCTTAATGTTCCTAAAAGCTGAAACAAGGACATGAGGACAGGAAGTTTATCTGGGAGGTGACCCTGGGAAGCACCAGCAAGGGGTGGAGAAATGAGACAGGGAAGGGAAAGGAAGGCAGCCAATGAAGGGTTTATTATCATTAAGTAACGACCATGGGTACCCTGACTTGGGCTTGGTAGGGCCTCTGGGGGAGTGTGCCATGCCATGCTTCAGAGTTGTCCCACCTGAGGAGAAGGAAGTGGGGTATTCATCCACCAACTCCCATCAATTCTCAGTTGATTATTCCTGAGGCACACACACATATCTGTCAAACCCATGGGAAAAGATGATGAGAGTTTTAGAAGTAACAGGAACTTGGCTAAAAAAAAAGATTGTCTTTTGGTCCAGACCAAAATAGTACCCTGGCTTCAGATAAAGTTTTCCCAATTTGGTATCCCTGACCTGCTCCTGCTTACTGAATTTTCATGGGCAGAACTCCATGTACAGGTCAGCCTGCTGACTCTCTACCTGGACTTCAACTTGGCCAAATGCAGATCTATCACAGGACCTTTGAACCTTTGTCTGGAACATCCTGCCTGGGTCATTCAATGGTGGCTCCTGCTTTTAGATCTCATTTTCAGTGTTGGCTCCCTAGACAGACCTCCTCTGACCTATTGACCTAAGAAAACATTTGACCCCCCATCTCCAGCCCCTTATAGGGTTTTATTTTCTCCATAGCATGTATCACTCTGTAATGTTATATATTTGTGTATTTACTTTTTTATTTTCTGTTTTCTTCATTTGCCAGGGGCTTGGCCTTCTTCACCATTGTATACCCAGCACCTGGGATACATTGTAAAATGAATGAATGAGTGGACACATAAATATTGAGTGAATGAATGAGGTTTCAGCACCATGTTTGCCACAGAGAGGTCTCAGTAAATCAAAGCTTTTTATTATATTGAATTAAAGTAGAAAGGAGAACCCATTGTAAAGTCTACCACAAAAACCTCTGGCCTGATTTTAGATTTATCTTCCTGTTGATAGCTGTCTCCCTTCATTTAATTTCCTTCCTGAGCTTGCCATGTAAAGATTTTCTTCTCCGTTGCTATTTTTCTTTCTTTCTCTCCTTGTCTTTGTTCCTGGGAGCCCAGGGCTCCCTCCCTACAGTAAACTGTCAAGACAAGGAATACTCTGGCAGCAATGATTGATGTCAGGTGAACGACTCCCAATGATTTTTTTTGTGCCCGTGTTTATTCAGTAGGTTTAAGTTTCATTTAATCCTGAGGAAAGGTCCTGGATGTGGACTGGAGATCCACAGACCTGAAAAGGGCCTGCAGGCTTGGTTTGCTTTTGATAAGCTCTGAGTGGTTGGATTCTTATTTAAAAGGGTTGGGCCCACCCACCCAGCTCTGCTCCTTTCTCTTCTAAGACCTGGTGAAACACATTCTCCTCAGTTCACCTCTTGTTGGCAGGAGAGAGTTCCTCCCTGAAAATAGACTCCTGCCCCACTTGCAAACCAGTAAACTACTGTGAACATTGCACTGTGATTTTCAAGAAGGGGTCTCAAAGGAGCAGCATGGTCTCCCCACCTAAGGAGGTACCTGAGCAAGTCAGTTTCTGACACACAGAATTGCATAACTGAAATGCTTCTAACACCAAGTGACAATGTAACCAACACAGTAGTGAGTGCTGGAGATAGTGTCCAGTGGACAGAGCATGCCCAGGCTTGACAAGGTGGACTTAGGCTGGGACTGGGGAGTTGATTCATTGTGGGCTGTGTTGACATATGCCACAGAAGAGGTCAGACAAATGTGCAAGATATCTTAATTTCTAACTGAAATGATTTCTAATTCAATTTTTAAAAAACTTTATGCATGATAAAAAGCAAGTCACTAGGCCCCTAGCCTATGAGCTCCAAAAACTTGATGAAGGATCTTTATTGGGGTCTTACTAAAGTAATTTACTATTACATTTTCTGTTTGATCAAGATAATAACTATTCTCACAGAAAACTTTTCTTGCAAAAAGTACAGAAAGATAAAATAATAGATTAAAAGTCCCCCATAAATTTGTCCTTAGAGGAAAACTAATGCAATCATCTTAGAGGAAATAACTCCACTCCTGTTTCAAAGTGTAGATAGACAGTCTCCCTGTTGTGAATTCTCCTTTGACTCCAGTAGAAAGTCGAACGGGGGACAAAAACAGCTGTTAGTATCAGGGGTTTGCAGAAGAAATTGTTCTGAGCTGCATGTTAAGGGTTGATAGGAAACTTGAGGACAGCATGAAATGACAGGCCAGCTTCAGAGGGCAGAGGAGAGGGGCAGGTGAAGAAGTCCTGTGTGAGTGAAAGGTTGAGGGCAGAAGTGACAAAGCAGTGGACTTCATCCCCTTCCCTTTGTGCTCATGTGCATTCTGGGATCAAGGACTTTCTGGGGCCTCCACTGGCCCTGGGAATGCGGGAATAGATATTTGCAAATCCAAAGAGTCCCTTGTGTAATAGGACAAAGGTGTCCAATTCCACTTTCCTCCTTTAGGAAACTATCTACAGTGTTTTTAAAAACTAGGTAATATCAAAATATTTCTTAAATGTGGATGTCGTTCCACTGCTGAATGAGCATCTTGGTTGTGTAGAAAGGCACATATTTCAGGCCAAGAAGAGCTTTCAAGGCAAGAATTGTGATTCTCTATGTCCTACACTCACATAATAGGAAAAAATTTTATGCCTTCTATTAAATTTATTGGATTAGGTGGAAATTCCAATTCTGTTTTGTTCTACCAACTACAGTGGTGTGTGCAAGTTCAGAGCCAACTTTTGGACTTTTTCATACAATACAATGAAAAGATGGATTTGCAGGACAAGATACAAGGGAAGAAAAAAAATGGACATATAAGGTAAAACGAAGCTGGCACTACATGAAAATCAGTGATATAGAGATGAGGAATGACTAAAATAGCATTTTAAATTGCTTAGTTTGGGGCACTGAATGACTCTGTACTGTGGTGCCCAAATAATCACTGATGTCTAATTCATTATTAAATGCTTTATGCTTGTGAATTTCACAAAATGGACATAGATGTAGGAGACATGCAACATTATTGGGATGAAATTTGGAAACAAATAGGAGTTGGAACTGAAGCCTGGAGACAGCTCCCCTTGAGAACATAAGCTTTCAGGAATGCACAGACTGTATGGGAGGACTATGGACTTCCCAGGCGTCAGGGACAGAGATTTCATGTGATTCAGCCTGTGTTGGAGAGTCTGAGAGATCTGACATTAGACTTTGTGATCTCTGCTGCTCAGCTGGTAGGCAGCAGCAGCATATGGCATACATTCCAGCATGAGGCATTCAATTAAAAGTGAAATGTGTTCTTTGATATCGAAGCCAATATCCCCACCTCATCCAAAGTGGTGTTATTTGTGCAGGCAAAGCAGAGGTGGGGAGAAACCCAAATGCACACACAGCCAAGCGAAGGTCAGCCTTGATTATATCAAGTGGGTAATTTAAGACTGGCTTTGCACTTTGCAAAGCAGCAGTACTATTTGCCTCTTTTCAAAGTTCATATTTGAGAATGACTGAGTTGTGCATGAGTGAGTGATGGAAATTTATGTCAGAAGGAGGTCTTTGGCATGGTAGTTATCTCCAGTGGTTTTTGGCCAAGTATTCCATAATTAACAAGAAGAATATATGACCTAACACATATGAATGCATTTATTTATATTATTTTTATTAGTGCATTTTAATTATGCAGAATAATACATTTCATCGTGGCATATTTACATATTCATGTAACACACTTTCACCATATCTGTCCACTATTACCTTCCCTTACCCTCATCCCCTTCCTCTTCTCTAAAAATATAAAATATCACTAAATCATAAATATAATTTCATTTTTTCAAATGATGAGATAAAAATACTTAGAAGTAATATTGTAACATTTCTTTCCACACCCCAAAGGGTTTGTTTGTGTACTTTCTGGGGTCTGAGTCACTTGGAATACACCAAGGAATAATAGAACCTGTCTTTGGAACAGACACATAGATTGTTGTAGGATATATATGGACTGGGCCAGGAGGACACAGGGAGGGTAAAGGGTATAAGTGAAGATCAGAGAGTTGGGTATTCCTGCAAAGCATTTTGAGATATGCATACCTATTTGCAACATGTATGAGGTATTTATGCAAGTCCTCCAACTAGATGTTTACCACTCAGCCAGGCTAGTCATAGAATGAGTACATCATTTTCTGGTGATAGACAATCAGTAAATCATCTTGTGCTTCTTTACTGTTTCTATCACTAAAGAAAAAGATGCCTCCCAGATACCTACTCCAGGAACACCATGATGGGGTCTCCATAGTCACTATGAGGTGCATCTAAGAGGAAAGTCCATATATGTGTGCATAGAAGAGCATAGAAGTGTAAGATCCATATTAATTTTAACTGTGATGTCAAGGAAAGAAGTAACATTTATAACTGTTATTTTTGCACCCTTTAAAAAAGCTGTGTTGGGTGGACTCATGAGATCCAAGAGCAACATGCTACCCCTTCTACTCTCCCCAAGATTTTGATGGAATTATACCTTTGCGTGGGCTTAGTTGTCACTACAGTCAATAATTTATTAAGCTCTCGCTACACTGCTGGATACTAGGGGAGATATAGGAAAAGCAAAAGAAAAAAAATAAAAAGCATTGTTTCATCTTTTCAAGGAGCACTTTGATAGAAACAACACGTCTTTTGGCCCCATCTCCAGGAACAATACCTGGGAAGATTTTGGTTATGTGCTTTAGATTATAATATGACTCATAATTATTACAGAGGGTTCAAGAAGGTGGCATGAGTCAGGAAGTCACCTGGGTCCAATGTGCCCCACATGTGCTCTGATTTCATTCTCAACATCACACTGAGAGGAAGAGGTTCTTATCTTTATTTCATAGGTGAGAAACTGAGATGCAGGGTGGTTCTGTATGTCCCCCCGAGAACCAGCACACGTGGGGCAGAACTGGAATAAGATGCAGTGCAGAGACATGGTGTCAGCAAGTCATGCGCAGGCACAGCAGATGGAAAATGCTCAGAATGGCTTCTGTCTCTTTGTGTTTTGCTATATCCAAAGGGGGAATTAAATTTTGTAGAGTGGGTTGATGTGAAGTGATGGTGAGGATGGGGAGACAGACATCACCCAATCAAGGCGTGTAACAGAGTAGGTGGGATCAAGAAAAGAAAAATAAAAGGCAGAATTGACTAAACCAGAATATGTATTCAAGTAAAACCAGAATTTCCTGGATGACTAACTGGAGCAATAGATTTCTACATCTGTATTTATATCTACATTTACATATATATCTATCTAGATTTTATGTCTCCATATTTCCAAAATGTTTATGGAGGCTAAACATTAACTATAAGTAAGAAGAAGGTTAAATAAAAATTTAAGAATCATTCAGAAAAAGGCTACTAGTTCTCTTTATCAAAAGTCCAGGCTTAAATTTCCAGTAGTTTTTCAGACTCCTGACAGGCAATGCAAAGAGGGCCACTCTGCACAACAGATTATACAATTCTCATGTGATAAAAAATAATTATAACAGTTTTGAAAGAGTTCTTCAGATCCATTTCATTCGATTATTAAGAAATATTTTTTGTGCATATCTTTATAGGTAAGGCAGTGAAACATATGGATCAATTCTTCAGCAGGATTCTTTTTCAAAGTGTGGATCTCTCTACTGTTATCATTCTGAATATGGTGGCCCTGAAGCGGGTGTTCATCAGTGTGGCAGCCATGGGGATGTGAGCTCAGATTCCCCTTTAAGTGAGGCTGTCTGTCTAATGGCAAGGATTGGGGTGAGCTGAGAACTTCCAGATTCCAACTCAGCTCTTGAGCTTTTCCGGAGTGGTCCCTGGCCAATTCTGGAACAGGGCTGTGGCACAGCTCTATCCAGCATGAAATTCTTTCAATAGACCATCTTTGCACCAGGCTTCCTATGAGTTGGACATTGACTTTGCCAGGTCTGTGCTGCGGTCAGATTCCCCCTCCCAATTTACTTCCTTCCTTTTCTTTGATGCTATTATCCCTCAGTAAACTTTGCACGTCTAACTCACCTCAATATCAGCTTCTCAGAGAACTGAACTGGTAACAGTGATTTCTTAGGAGTAATATTCCTAATATTCTTATAAGGAATGTGTTGCAGGTGGTCCTTTCTATGACTCCTATACTTGTTTTAGAGACTTGCCTCTCTTTTTTATATACTGCTGTAAATGCCTGCAGTTTGTTCTGATCAGAGGGGGACCTTTCTATGTTAAAGACTCCCTAATGAGACTCAATAAAACCTCTGGGGAAAAAATAGCTTGGGCACTTTTTATTTTGTTCTTTCCTTTGGCTGAACATTGTTCTTTTTAACTCTTCCATCTATGGGTAACATATTTAAAAATCTGTCCTCTTCTCTAAATGTGAAATTATTATTATTTTTTAACTTGGCAATTTGTCATAAGCTTTCACTCATATTAGTTTGATAACAGCCACTTCAACTTGATAAGGTAGGAAATCATCTCTTAGTAGGCTTCAAGGAGGAGATTCACAGAGCACACATGACTTGTCCAAGTTCTTGCTCAAAGACACCTGAAGATGGAGATTTCAGCTTAGATCTTTTCACACGAAATCCTGAACCTCAAAGACCTTGTCTAGAAGATGACTTGCTCTGAAGACTGGAAACTCAAACTGAGGCCTGCCAGTGGTGACCACAAATTGCCTCTGGTTAGAATGCAACTATCCCATCTCCTAAAAATGCACCTTAACTCACAAAGAAGGTAATTAATTTTCATGAAGAAAAGGATCTCTCAAGATGGTGCATATTTCAACTTTCCTTCTGGAGATTACTGTTGAATGCCATTAATTGACTGACATACCTCTCCTGTTGCTGGAATGTGTCACATCCTAGGGTAGACTGACCCCACTGTGTATATAGGGTCCACATCTTCCCAAGAACAATCACATCTTTGCCTTTCATAAGTCTAAGTAAAAACTGGCCAAAAGCTTCACACACACACACACACATTCACTCACTCACACAACCCTAAGGCAGAAATGCATCAAGACTTGTTCCAAATATCTCTGGACAGGAATAGGCTGAGACCCCCTTGGCCTTTTAACCCACAAAATAAGGGCCTCACTGAGCAGCAGCAAGTGTCTTGAAAAAGAGGGATGCTCCTAAGCTGACAGGCCGCCAGGAGGGCATAGCTTTTAATTTAACCTGACAATGTAGTCATTACATGCTTTCTCTTCCTGCTTGCCTGCAGGAACAAAGGAGAATTCTCCCTGGAAGAATGTCAAGGAGCTCCTCGGATATACTCCCTGGCCTTGTCACTTCTCACCTCCATCCCAAGAAAAGGAAATAAAGATGTAAATTCATTTCTTCACACACAAAGACTACAAATAAGGTGGTCAGAATGAGATGAATTTCTTTTCTCCCTGAGGAAAGAAATCATAAACCCTTCCCTATAGCTTTGGATACAGGAAAAATGCAATGTAGCCTTCGGTTTTTGTTCAACACTCATGTAGAGTCAGAGAGGTCCTGGCACTTACTTCCATCATGATTTATCAGTCCAATAATGTGAACCTCACATCACTTATACTAGCAGAAATCCACTCAGATAAACATCTCTTGGTCCCTCCCCACCCCAGATATCTGGTGAGGCTTTAACGAAAGATTTGTTGGGCTGCACAGTGTGTGTGAATGATCTCCCCAAAGTCCACATATGCATGATCAGGGAAAGCCAGAGGCCACAGCACCTAATGCTGCACTTGGTGGTCTGGTTTCCACTTTCCTTGACAATGGATGGATGGAGGGGAGAACTGTTTAACTGTTTACTACTTCAAGACATTTTAAAAGGTAATGAATGTACAAACAGCACAGGGAAAAGAGCCCTCTGTAAGGTGGCTTAGAGTTGGGATAGAAAATTCAAACAATATTAGCCTCAAAAAGTCAACATTAGACGCCCTTCTACTAAGGGCCTACAAACAAACAGAGTTACTCTGTACACACATTAACAAATGCAACTCCATGTTGCTGTGGCTTTCACCTTCTTGAAGCTTTGGGTTCAAACATGCATTTGCACAGGACTCGGAAGTTTCTGGAACTGAGGAAGCCTCGTTTCTTGAGAGCTTTCTATGTTAGGACTTTTCCACCTGGCTTGTTCAAAGTGAATGAGGGCCAGGGAGAAGCTCAATTTCAGGCAGGGTGAGGTGCATTTGACCCTAAGACTAAGCCATGGGGGTCCACATGCTTTTCTAGTTCCTCACAATTCATCCAAAGTGCTCCACAACACACACCTCTTGTGCCCATACCCCTACATCCCACATAGTTAAAAGGCAGAGGTTACCTGCCTAAATAATAATAGAAAAGGAATCCACCATCTGTCCTACTCACCAAGCCAAGAAAAGTCTGTTTTCTGCTGTCCTTTCAAATATTGAATGGTAAATCCTAATATTTCATTTTTTTCTCTTATGTAAAAGATTTAGCTCCTAGCTATTTAAAGATTGTCCTCAAAGGGGCAAAACTTGAGAATATCATGTTAAGTGAAATAAACCAGATTCAGAAAATCAAGGGCTGTATGTTTTCTCCCATTTGTGAAAATTAGAGAGCAAAAAGGGGAAAAATGGGGAAAGAGGGATCTCATGAAAGAAGAGGGGAGACCAGTAGAATACAATAAGAGGGTGGGGTGGAGAGGAAAGAAAGGAGAGATACTGGGGGATGAAATTGATCAAATTATGTTCTGTGAATGTACAAATATGTAGCAATGAATTGCACTATTATGTATAATGGTAATAATGCACAAACAAAAATTTAAAATGTTAAAAATAAGTAAAGAGTGTCCTTTTTCTAGTCAGTCAAGTTTTTGCTTATTATAAATGAGGCTACTTGGTTCCTTATACATTTTTCTAGAAGCATGATTTTTCTCTTCTGAAATTACATGATTTCAGAAGAGACTCAGTTTTCTACTCAAATATCAAGAATAGTCTATATACTGGAATGTCTAGTGTTTACTGGACCTTCTAAATTCTGTCAAACAGAACCTATCAGGGTCTATTCACATTGTGCTTTTCCATTTCTATTTCATATACTGAACTCCCATCCCTTATAAAATCTAAAACAGCATCATCTCTGTTTAGAGTTTACACATTTTTGAAAAAGGATGTCATTTTTTGCCATAACATATCAAGAAGAAGTAAAACAAGAAATAGAAAAGATATTGTTCAAAAATATCTTTTCCATATTAATTGACCACAGGGTTCTTTTCAGCCCATTCTTTGGAATGCAGTTATGCAAAAACACAAAATTTAATATTGCAATCAATAGAGTCCCACCCTTTTATAATACCAGGTCTTAACTCCATTGATTTTTTTGGTTGGCTGCACAAACTTAGTTATGCACATAAGAATTTCATGCCATAAGGAAGAGACACTGACTTTTCCTTCTCTCAGCGAAAATAAGAGCCATTTTGGAAGGCTCATCCTAAGCCTTTAGAAACCATACAAAGGGAAGGCAGTGTATATCTTCAGAGTATTTTAACAGATTCAAAAAAAGAGAATCTGCAAAATGTGAATAGAGAAATGTAGTATCTTAGTTTTTGCATTATCAACATGGCATGGTCAAGGTTTCTAGAAGGATGCTTTTGAACAATTCTTTTCACCATGGCACACATTTCCCCAGGAAATTTCCTTGCAAAAGGCATGTCTCAAAAAAAACGAAAGAAAGAAATTGCCTTCTAATTGTGGTTGGCTTAATACCTCTCTGGAGCAGGTCAATAGCACACCCAGTGCAGGTGGCCTGCTGGCCGCTCCCCTCCCAGTGTCTGATAAAGCAAGCCTCTTCCCTGGATCAAGGTATTAAGGTTTGGGTTATTTGTATTGATTTTATGTGCCGCCATGCTGCGCCAGCCATGCTCATATCTGTGGTTCACAAATTCCCCTTTAAAATGTCACCGCCGTTTCATTTCCTCTGCCATCAATACTGCAGCCAGAGGGGCTGCTTGTTAACCTCGAAGACTGTGGTCTTGTCAGATGCATGGGGGTGGGGTGGGGGTACTGCATATTCTCAAAATTTTCACCCATCAGCAATGCAGGAATGGGATGGTCCACAAGATAGAGGAGCGGGGAAGAGGGGAAGAGGGAGAGAGAAATAAATAAGAAATAAAAGAAATAGAAGAAAGACAAAAGAAACAAATAAAACTTTCAAATATTTTTCTCTGATATTTGAAATGATGTTTCCCCAGTGCCCAGGAAACCCTTGGAAATGGATAGGCCCTCTAGTGGTTAACAGGAGAGCTGAGAAATAACGGGAGACTCATTAGATACTACCTGACATCACTTGGGAGTATAGCCACACCCACAAACAGGTGTGTGCAGAGGAATTTCTATATCTGAACATAGCCATAACTGGCTACCCCTACATCCTCAATTCTGATTAAAACAAATCTTAAAGAAACTTTGAATTTCCTGATAATTTGTAATCAATAAAGATTTTCCCTGGAAATTCTAAAGTAAGTCCTTCTCAGTGAAAAAGGTAAACTCAGCCATCTAATAATTTTAAATAGATACTTTCCCTTCTCTGCCTGGAATAAAACTAGCTTTAACTGGAAGCCAGACAGAAATCTACACACAGGCACAGTCATGACTGTATTTATCAGTCTACGGTGATCCTTCAACAAACATGCAGTGGGTAAAAATAAAACACATGTTTTCCCTTATTTCTCTGTAAGCGCTTACTTAAGGTTTTATTATATTTGGCCATGGGACATTCAGTAAACTTACTGATGATATCAAAGAATGATTTTACAAACAGTAAAAGTTACACTATTGACACCTCCAAATTCTGGAGTATTTACATTGTGTTAGGTGCACACTTGCTCAGGGAGATTAACAAACATTACTAGAAAGGCTGTGGCCAAATCCACCGTGGTTGTTTATAAAACCTTTACAACTCATCAGCTTCCACTAACACACTGGCACTGTTCAATTACCATCAGTTTTAGAGAGCCTTAGCAAAACATCTAGTGCCCATGTAAATAGACAAATCTGAAAACTAGCTGGTCTGTTGGCTTACATACTGTAGGTAATGTTTTCTTTTGCTCAAATTTGTTCTGGAAACTAATCACGCTCTGATAAAGCCATCTGCAAATATGAGAAAGATTGACACCCACATGTCAAAGTTTACACAGCCTGACCAAGTGTACATATAGTACAGATGATGTAAGGGCTCTGCTGTACAGAGCTTCTCCAGGGCCATGTTGGAATGAAGCTCTCTGGAGAGAATGCCCATGTTAAAGCAAAACTTGTCAGTTTCCTCACCAAACTAAAACTCTTCCAAAGGGCTGGGTGCTCTCTTCAATGTTTATCGCACGGCTTCAACTTCATTCATCCAGCATTATCAGTCTAGGACTGCAGGATGATTATCAGTTAACTGATTCAAGATGCAATTGCTTTTGTACACATCACTAAAACTTTAAATTTCAGAAAAAATGTCAACTTATTGTTCACATGCTGGAAACAATAGCCTTAAACACTAATGACATTAATGATATGTAATAACTTGTGTCTAGTGATTCACAAGTGAGCAACTTTTGACTGTGAATTATTTAATTTGTAAGAAGGATTTGTTCAGCCATATTCAAAGAAAACCTAGGATGAAATCTGAATCTAAAGTTGATGGAGTACTGGAAGTGATCGAACACAAGGAGAGTTCATCTGCATTTTATTTTGGTAACGAACCTTTCTGATTTAGAAGTAAATAGAATAGAAAAGATTTCTCTTCTTGTTGATAGTTGTCCATGTTTCACAGAAATAAACACAGTGGCTCTATTGTGTGGTCCTGATCTCCTTCTGGGCAACACAATGAAAAATAAAATCAACAGTCATGTGGAAGTGTTCGTTTGTAGTAACTTTATTTCGTTCCTGATGCTCAATCCTTACTAAGAGCTTAGAAATGATATATTTGAAGTTTTATTCTTCAATTTTCCTAGGGATCAACTACAACTTCCCTTGTTAATCATTTCCAGAATACATACAGCCCAGTAATTCTTTGAGAATATGACAAGATTTGTTTCCCTCTAGTCTTTGGACAATTCTCATGATTTTTATTTTAAGGACCAAGTATGGCTTTATCATTTCATTTGCCAAATCTTCTACTTCCCATTACGAAGTTGAATAATTTCTTAACACTTTGTTGATTCTGGAGTTTCATTCTGTTTCTCAAATTACCAATTTCCAGATCTTTCTTCTTGATAGATTATTAAATCTGTGGTCAGCAACAGGGTCATCACTTCTTATTCTTGATCTAAATATTACAAAATAAAGCCCTCTGGTGGTCCTTAGGTTTTTTGTTTTGGAAAACATGACTAACATCTAGTCTTTTTGTTTCCTTAGAGTTCTCTGATGATGGCACAGTTTGGCATTGGTCTCTGCCCATCTTCTATATATTTCAAAGATATGAGCTCAGCAGAAATCTCTTTGTTCAGCCACAGTCAATTGTTTAGTTGCTTTTATCTTTAAAAATCCATTTATTCCCACATTTTCCTAGCCAAAGTCTTTTAACCAATAACTCTTATATCTCACTTAATTGCAAATTCTCATGAATAGAGAACTATACCAATTAACTGCTCTTATGCTTCAAATATTTATTCTATTTGCCAAAATGCATTTAACTAACTTTCCAAGAAGTTCATAATGACACATGCTTATATTATATCATATGAATGTCTCTTTCAGTCTTGCCCAATCATTTGAGCTGTCTTTGATCTTATAATTATAGAATCCTACAACCTCTTTTGTACTTCCCTTCATGCATTGATATGAAATGTGTAACTATTTTACAATGATTCTTATCAAACAGAAGCCTCTTCTACGTTAGCTCATAAAACTTAATTCCCAATTTCCTCCTCCCAAAGAATCTATGATCTTTGACCCCATGTGGATAACTGGATCATGGAGGTAGTGACAGCTTCACAGTTACTAGGCAATTCTACCTTAGAGGAGGTGTTTAAAGGCCGGATGGAAATTCTCGCTTCTGAGGGGATGGGCTTGAATGGGAGTGGCAAGGGCTTACATTTGTTAATGCTTGAGTCGTGTCAGGCCCTGGTCTGGGTGCCTTATGTTATTATCTCTTATCCATTGTCATCTACCTCCTGATTAATTCTCATGCCACTCATCCCCTGGCTTAATACCATTTAATAGTTCCCAACAGCCCTTCGTACAAAGACCAAATTCCTCTGAGGCCTGATGTAGTTTGGCTTCCACCAACATCAGCAGCTTCAATTTTTCCCTCCATATTTTGGTTTTCACTCTTTTGTTTCCTCTCTGTTTCCATTGGCCATAAATGTTGGGTTTGCCTATATATCCCTGAGCCTAGTCCAATGCTAGTAGACTCTTTAGTAGCTTATTTAGTAGATGCTAAATAAACATTTAAACAAACAAACAAATGCATTTAATTCTTTCAACAATCCCAAAATGAGGAAATAGAGGATCAGATATGTTCAGTCACATGCCCAAGCCTCATCTAAGAAAAAGCAGAAGTTAACAATGTCTCAGTAAATGCTATTTAGGTTTCTCGAAGATACTATGTAAGCTCCATATTAAAACCCCTTGTAGATGAAGACGCTCACACTGATGAACTGTGCTACCCTAATGCATTGTAGGGATAAGCAGGGAATATGCCCGCCAACTGCATCCTGAAGCAATTTTCTTTCCCCTCAATTGTGTTTGCGGCCCATGATGTTCAGTAGAGGTTTTATTTATCTGCGGATTTTCTTTGAAGAAAGGCAGCCAGAGGATGTTTTTTAGAAGCCAAGGTGAGAATTAGTAAGATGCTTTGACATGGCACCTTTTATAACATTGAAAAATGATCATTAGACTCGCTCTCAAGGATAAGGGATTTGCATTTGGCTTGCATTGTGCAAACAGGGCTTTTGTTGATTTATCAACAGGACTTCGCTTGGGGTTTTGGATTGGATTCCAGAGGTTGGCACCTACGCTCTAAAAAATCTAAACAGAAGGAGAAAATAAATCACCAACTGGCACTTTAAAGGCAAAGATTTATACCAAATTTAATGAACTTCCTGTCTTACTGAGCATGAGGAAAATGTCATGTTTACCCCAAGGCTCTCTGCTCCTGGCAGCGGATGTACCAAGTTGGAAGGGATGCAGAAGTGGGTCAGACTCACCCAACTGGAACTCAGGAAGCTCAGTAGAGAGTGAGTGCATCTGGTCTTCCTGGTGCACCCCTACCCCTTTGATTAACCCTACTCGGGGATAATTCAAGGAGAAATGTGAGCCAGGTCATATTGTCTTATTTGGATTTTCCTAAAAGCAGATTGATATCAAAGATTCAAGGTGAGAGTGGTTAATTTGGGGAGGGTAATGTCAGAGAATGCTGGTTGGGATGGAAGAAGTAGAACAAGAAATCATTCAATCAGGGAAGGTCATCAGACCATTCACCATGGTGGGCAACTGTAGCTTAGTCCTGCTGGAGACCTCTAGGAGCCAGAGTAGAACATGTTTCTGTGTAATCCTAATCAGGGGTCAGGGTGTTGGGGTGCTTGATCAAGGACTATTCCCTAGGAATTCCAGCCTGTAGCAACCTATGGGCAGAGCAGACTCCAGCAGACTGAAAAAGTCTGCAGGAAAAAGGGTGCAACTATCTGCAGTTGGGAATGAGGCACATTCATTGAGTTGGTAAGGGTGTCGGTGGATGAGACAGTCACAGTGTCTCTGACCCAAAACTAGTCATGATTGCTGCCATGGTTGCACCCTTACATCTATATGACATCTTTTCAACTCTTATATGGCTCTTATGCATTACCTCAGAGATACATCTTCCCATCCTTCCCATCATACACCGTAGAAAAATTTTTCTTTCACCTCAATCATTATATTCTTTCATAAATCTGTTGGCTCCCACTGCTGGCACTCCAGGTGGTTCTAAAACTATGACCCTCTATGACAGAGTGTGCATTTTCCAACTGTTTCCAGCGAGGAACATTTAGATCCAAATCTATATAAACAGTCTTCTTGCCATTAGATTGTAGAATCCAATTGACTTATTTCCAAGTGAAGAATAAATTCTCCTGCCAAACTAAATTATATACCCAGATACTGAAGAAGGAACAAGACACACAGTTAAATAGTCCAATTATTTGAAAAATTACTGTATGATATATAAGACTGGTGGCATCATGGAGACTTAGCTGCCATTCTGGGAATCCACCAATTTGTGAATATTGTACACTACCTTGATGACACCTTGAATCTACTACTACTAGGTAACCTTACCCTTGCCTATCATGTACTGTTGACCAAATCTTATCGGGCTTATGGTCATTTGTTCTCCTTTGTTCTTGAGGCTGCTTTGAAGTCATATTCACAGCATTGTCTTGATACCTGTTACGGTTGAGATATGAGGTATCCCCTGGAAGCTCATGTGTGAGACAATGCAAGAATGTTCAGAGGTGAAATGATTAGATTATGAGAGTTGTAACTGTAAGCAGGTAAGGTGTGGCTGGAGGAAATAGGTCACTAGAGTTTTACTTTTGGGTTTATAGTTTTCCTTGGTGAGAGAAGCTCTGCTTCCTGGTTGCCATGTCCTGAACTGCTTTATTTCTGCTGTACCCTTCTGTCTTGATGTTCTGCCTCACTTTAGGCTTAGAACTTGGAGTTGGCCAACCATGGACTGAATCTCTGAAATGGTGAGTCAAAATAAGCTCTTTTATGGTGTCCTTCTCAGGTCTTTTGGCCACAGTGATGCAAAAATTGACTAAAACAGTACCAAAGCCTTTATTCATAAACTAGTGTCAGCTTTACTAAGACTATCAACGGGGACAATTTTTGCATGGGAATTAGCATATTGGACTAGTAATCACTATGCTTAGGTTTCAGTCCCAGGAATGCAGCTCACTAGTTTTGTTTGCTTCTGTCCTCAGTTCCCACATCTTTAAAGTAAGAGATGGATGAGACTGTTTAAAAATCACTTTATTCTGGATACTTTGTTTCTTATATGATTATTCCTGTTAACTTGCCTTTTCTAAAAGCCTTTATTACTGTCTCAGGAAGATGACTTTGACTATGTTTCTGTCCTATTGCCTTTCTTTGGGAAATGATTCTCCTTTCTATTCTTTGTCTCAGGAGGCAGAATCCATCATGAGCCTCAGTGACCCTGCAGTGACATCCTTGTAAGAATTTGTTTGTGTCTCTCTCCTGATGGATCAATTGATTAACGATTCATTCTGACATTTTAGGAAGCAAAATGTCTAAAAATCTTGCCCTTCCCTTCGAGTCAGCCAAGCTTATTAAAGACATAGCTATTCATTATCTAGATTTCACTCATGTTGGCAAAAGTGGACTTCACCAGATGTGTCAGGTATTAGAGAAAAAATACGTCCTAGTCACAGGAAATCCTGTGCAAGCAAGTCAGGTTTGGGAAATGCTATAACCTATAACTCCAAATATCAGAGAGTCAAAGGAGCAGCAGCCTATTTAAAGAGCTTGAGAGTCTGACAGTAAATGAATAATCCATGTCATTCTATATATGGTGTTAGATAAAACATGGGGAAACACAGCTATATAAATCATCTCATATCCAAATGGTATAGAAGACAGAAGTGTGAGTTCAAGAAATAACACAACACCTTTTAAACACCTCGGGTCATATAGAAAGCCATGCTAGCAGTGCTTTACCACCTCATGCACCCTCTTTCTGGGACTGTTTGAAAGAATTCACTCTGGGTTATACGGTATATGTAGAAATTATAACATATGATTTAGTGTATAGAAAGAGTACCAATTAGAGTGAAAACAAAGAATCATAAATACAAAGAGGGAAATAATATTCATTGATGATAGATAGCAGCACTAAACTTTCAGCTGAGATGTGAGAGAGAGGAGGAGCACTGCAAGGCCAGTGGACCTGTGCTCTGTTTCCGTGCCCACCCATACTGTGATCAAAATGCTAGGATTTTGATCCTTGGTTGGTATTTTCTTATCTTGTTATTGAAACACTCAAAAGTTAAAGAACAACAGTCAATATTTAGTCATATTATGAAATCACTGCAGTTCTGATTGGGAGCTTATTTATTTGGACTTGTCAAATTAATAATTTCTTAAGCCACTACTCAACATTGTATAAGCATGACTTTTCAAAATATTTCTAAGCAATACAAAATTAATGAAGGAAATGGCTGATATTCTGTCTCATTCATCCACTTATTAGAGTAAAAGAAAATTGAGTAGTTCTTCAGACAGAAGTTTTAGATAAGGATAATAATAAAAAATGTCAATCCATTAAAAATATTATTTTAGTCATGCTCAATTAATACTGAAAATTAATATAAACTTATTAGATCCTGAAAATTAATATAAACTTGTATTCAATTCAGTAGTATTGGTTGGATGCCTGTGTGCTTATACATCCCCAATACAAAATTCTTTGTAAATGTTAGTATTTCAATATTATTAATAAATGACTGCGTTTGGTCCCAGCTAACTGAACTCACCTCTGTGTATCTAAGGTACTAACAAGGGTAGGCTCTCTGTACGGGGATCCCTTTTTACATTCCTGTCCAACAGCTTGCTTGGCCCTTTATTTCTCATCCTGCACAATCCTAAACAGTTCTAAGCAAATTGGTCCTTTTTAATTATTTCTATATTTTGCAGTGCTGAGGAGAGAATCCAGGACTTCATGCATGTTAGGCACATGCCCTACCACTGAGATGCACACCCAGTCTTGGTCCTTATTTTTATAACCACTATTTACATACAATAAAATAGAACCAATTCTCGTACCCTTCACCTCAACCTCAGTAAGCCAAATTTCTTTTTCAGATAACAAGTGGGAATACTGTAGCAAGTGAATGAAGTTTGCTATCAGGAAATTATCATTGTTGTTATTGTTGTAGACTGGTGAGACTAGCCGTGGTTCACATACAGAACAACAAAAGGGCCTGGACCCAAGCTTAAAGTACCTATAGTTTGTTTGGTCAAGAGAAAGACATTTATTGTCCAACCTACTTGACTCTTTAATTATTTGAACGATACCTTTTGAACATCTTTACCCAGGTCAAAAATCTGGGAGCATCATGGACACTTATCCATCTTCCTGTGCCTGACTCCATCATCTAGCCAGTTAATACTGTTTTCTATGTTCCATCTTATTCCCATCTCTGGACACTTTTCTCTCTTCTTTGTCATTTCCTCTTGATATTTCTCACTTGAATTGTTGCAAGAGGCCCTACAGTTACCTTCAAACCCTCCCCCAACCCATCCTTCAACACAGTCAACTGACTCATCTTCCTCCTCTGACAGTGTCTTCAATGGCTCTTATCTGCCATGTCCCATGAACTCCAAGGAGCTCTGCTTTCCCCTATGTCCACCAATTTTTTCTTCTTTTAGTCAGTGGGGCCAACTTCCACCCAGATGCTCAGGTCCCAAACCCGGGAGCTATCCTTGATTCCTTATCCTTTACCCTATTCATCCACTCCATTGGCAAAAACTGAGACTTCGCTTAAAAAATACAGCCTGAGCCCATTCACTTCTCTTCAGTTCCTAACTGGTTTCCCTGCTTCCATTCTTCCATCCCTAATCCCTTCTCCACAGTCCCAAAATAAACAACAACAACAACAAAAAATCTGATCCTGCCTCTCCTTTGTCTCAGAGTTTGTTTGCAGGAATTCTCACAACTTCCAGTCTTCCAAAAATGTATGTCTTAACCCTTACCCAATATTGTTCTATCTCTTCTGATTTGGGAACTTCACCTCTCGGTAGCTCTTGACAAAAGAATGCATTATGTAAATTCTGACATTGTCCCCTAAGAATTACTCTGCACCATTCACAATACTCTGGAAACTCCGGTCTCTTATTCCTCCCAAAAGAAGATTCTTCTGGCCTTTGCCTGGCTTTTCACTCTGGAAAGTTCTGTCCATCCCATTTGCACCCCAATACTATCCTCACTTACAGATATGCACTATCTTAGTGACGACCTTTCATCCCTAAGATATCTTCTCTGTATATCTCATCTGACCCCCCAACCTAGTCTACTAAAGGATACTGTCTCTTTGTAGAAATGTCATTATCTGAAATTGAATCAATCTTACATATTTGCTTATCTATTTATTGACTATTGCCTGCTCAGTAATGCAAGTTTCTCAAGGATATAAAACCTACTCTTCTTTCAGGTTTGCCAAGAATCAGGACTGGAAAACACTGGGAACACAAAAGCATTTGTTGAAGAATAAATATTCTCAAATGGTTAAAATGAACAATATGATAGGGTAAAAGGAAAGTCTTAAATTTTTAGCTTTCTTCCTGATTATTATTGAGACAGCCTTTTTAATACTTTTATTGACAGCAATGTTTCCTTCCTTATAAATATCTTGTTGGTATCCTTTGCTTAATTATATATTTGGTTTTTTTCTCTTACTAACTTGGAATTATTTATATCAGAGAATTTGTTCTACAATTTGAAAATATTTTCTCTCCATGTGCCATTTGTCTTAACTTTATTTTATATGTATCATTGAAGAGTTTCAAATGTTGATGAGATAAAACATATCCATTTTATGTATTAAAAATACATAAGCTACAAAAGCATCCCATACCTCAAACCTAAACTCTTACTTGAATACACTCTGATCAATATTAGAATCCACCAAAGTTCCAGTAGATATTAGGTAAGTTCTGGCATGAGGTAATATGTGATATGTAGCACAATGTATGATATATTCTTGCACAAAATAAAAATAAAGAAACATGTTTAATGAAGTCTTTGCATCCAATCAGCAATCTTTGGGACACATCAAGGATGAAGAAACAGGTTAAATGGCACCATAAAAACACTGGGGTAAATCCAGAACATGAGCCTCTATAGGCCCAGAGACTTCAGCAGGCATGCCATGGGAGGGTGGGGGAGGGAATGAAAGAGGGACAAGTTCAGGTGAAAAGAGACTTAAGACATATTACAAATATGTACAATTAATAGTCTCAAAAACCCTAATTGAAAGAAACCTACAAAAAAAATCCTGGCATATTCAAATAATTAAGAAAACTTGAAAATGTTCTGGCTATTAGATAATATCAAGGAAATATATTTTAAAATTTTATTTAGAGTTATGTGGCATTGTGATTATGTCAAAAGCATACTCCTTTTGAATGCATGTTAAAATTTAGGAGTAAAAATATATCAGATTGTCCCTAAAGCCCATTTGATAAAGTATTTCAGGAAAAGAAACTTCGTACACTATCTTTTTGCCTTCACAAAGTCTATCTTTCTGTTCTTTTCTTTGTGTCTCTTGCTTAAAGGAATTTGCATCTTTTGGGCTCATTTTCCATATTTAAACAGTTTTTCTTGCTTTTTATGTTTTCATTTCCTCCCACTCATTCTTGCTTCAAGTTCAAGAACTTATGAGCTATTGTCTCTGTTTTTTGTATCCACCAGTTCACTGTGCAGAAGTACTGTATTTTCTTTTCAAGGTCTCTATTTTCTTCTTTTCCATAACATCCCACTACCGTGTCACAGATGTGTTCTCCTCATGCATCCTCCTAAGTGTTTTAACTTTCCTTCTCATAAATAAGAGCATTGGCTTGTGGATTTTGTCTGCTGAGTTAGTTGGCCCTCTTGAGAGAAATGAGACTCAAACCACTATGACTTTCAAATAGATAATACCATGTTACATACCATGCCATGCAACACCATCTCACCCATTATTTGATTCCAGCTTATGCAGTCATATAGGCTCAAGATATGACCATGGGTACACTGTTTTTCTCTAAAACACATCTAAGACTTATGTGTTCCCAACAAAAGACCACTTACATTTTATAATTCACCTACTCAGTCTACAAATTCTTACTAGTCTTTGCCTAGACCACCTTACGACCAATTCTAGACCCCAAATCCCTATAAATCTCTTCCCTTAACTCTACCCTTTAAGACAACTGAGATTTTTAAGGGAGTACTCAAATGTGGTAAGATCAACATGTTTGCCTTGCCTTAAGTAGGTGTAATCAGTTTTCCATTACTGTGACAAAGTACCTGAGATAATCAACTTAAAAGGAGGAAAAGGTTTAATTTGGCTAACAGTTTCAGAGGTTTCCGTCCATGTTTACTTGCTCCTGTTGCTTTGAACACAATATATCATGGCAGGATCATGTGATAGAGGAGGCCTTCTTATGAAGGCCAGGAAACAAAAAGAATGTAAAAGGAGGGGTGAGGCCCCAGTATGCCCTTCAAGAACATGCCCAAAGACCTTTCTTCCAATAGACAACACATCCTAAAGGTTCAACCACCTGCCAGTAGCACCACAGGCTGGCAATTGAGCCTTTGAGACATGGGCCTTTGGGGGACATTCAAGATCCAAACTAGAGCAAAGTGCTCTATTATTCTTGGTTGCATGTTTTCCTTATATTTTACACCCCCATTAGTCTGTGTTTTAATAAGCCCTTTTGCCTTATCTGTTTCCAGGGCTAGTATAGGGTTTGTGGGACATCCTGTGCACTGTATTGTGAGCTAGAGCTCCCCTTAAGGAGTGGAGGCTTTGGATGCCTCTTTGCTTCAGGAGCTTGCCATACCCATATCTTGACCTGAGGCTGTCACCTTACTGGTTCCAGCACTGAGTGGCCACTTGTTCTGGCTATTGCTCAGTACAAATCAGGCCATGTAGGCTGTGGCTGCTGCTCTTGTTTAGTTTCCCAAACTACCACCCTTGGGTGCCTGTTTTCAGCTGACTCAGAGCTTAGAATCCTAAAAAATCCCAGTCTCTGTTTCAATAGATCCCTTCTGCCTTCATATCGAGTAGTATTGCACCTGTTTATCCACTAGTATTTGTCTTCCTTCTTATTAAGGTTCCTCAAAACTTCTGGTGCACTAAGATTTTATTGCTTATTTTCCAAAACTTTTATGGACTTTCAAAAAACCATTCTTTCATTTTTAGATTTAGAGCAGAATTTGGATGCTGGAGCCTGTTTGTCACTCATCGTGATGGAGTTCCTACATTGCACCATTGTTTCATGCATAATGCTTCCTTGTCTGAAAATGCCCCTTTCTATTTTCTCCACATCAACCAACTCCTGTCATCTATGGAAGCCCATCACAGGAGAGATTCTTCCAGAGAACCTTTCTTCATTTACCCAGATAGAATCAACTTCTCAGCTCTGTGCTACCTTTATACAATACACTTATTTACCAATTTTTTAAATCATTACTTTACTTTTTAGTTTACCCTATATGATTTTAATGAATTTATTTGCACATCCATGTTTTCTATCAGATTGTGCATATTTCTTGAGTAAAAGTAGAATGTCTCGATCAATTTTGGTTTCTTTATGTGTGCACATTGTCTAAGTCAGAGAAGGTATTCAATAAGTGTTTCTTGAATTGACATTAGGAGAATTTATCACTATTCCTGTCCTTTTCTCTGGCATGGAAGAACAACAAGCATGTTTCTGGTGGCTTGAATGTCCCCATCCTGGAGATTGCTTAATAGTCTGACATCATAGAAATTGGTCATTCTACTTCGTACAATCTAACCCTATATCTTCTATTATTCCATTCCATTTGTATTATTTGAAATAAAGGGCAGGGATTCTTTGCCCTCTTTGAGAAACAAACAAACAAACAAAAAAACCAACCACCTTGTTCTCTTTATATAATAGCCAGCTTCCTTTTAAAGGTAAAAAAATATCTGCTGAAAATTTGAATAACATATTCTGTTGCTATTCTGTCCCTTTGTCTCTCATCTTCCCTCCCAATCATGGAAATATTAAGAAACAAAAAGGCATCTGAAGAGACAGCATTCTAAGTAGTATCCTGATTTGTCCTTATCTGCAATATATATGCAAGCCAGACTGAGTTGATAAACACAGACAGCCCACCTGACTTCAAAAAACAAACAAATAAATATACAGGCAGACGCTGATTTCCCTGTGGAAATTTTACAGGGAAGTTAAGTTATGAAGTGTACACAGACCTGAAATTGTCATGCAAACTGAGTTGGCAGGGATTTCAGTGTCTATACGTGGGTTGAGTAAACCAGTTCAAATAAGGAGACCCTGGGACTTGGGCTGGATATTTGAATGAAAGCCACTGGAAAAGTAGAGCATAAAGATGCCCTCTCTTTATCTGTATGCATCTACCATTTCTGATTGCTTTTACTTTAAATGAGAAATTTACAAGCCACTGTGACAATGATCATTTAGGATGTCTGGGTCTGATTTAGGAGATAATGCTGCATAGCTCATCAGGATTGTCCTGAGATGAGAGCTCAAGGTAAGGAGTTCATTCTGGTGGCAGCTCCCGGATGCATGGGGTGGAGAATACCAAAGAGAAACAGCCAGTGCAAGGAGTGATTGTGTAAATTATGACTGTGGGCCAACTGAGCCTTATGCCACTGAGGACTTCCAGGGACACTATACAACATGAGCCTCTGAGTTATTCCACTTGAGTGATGGAGTGGGGGTATTCATCCACCAACATCATTGGCTGATGCAGCTCCAAGTAGATGTTAAATTCTGACAACTCTGGTCTGCTATGCCACATGGTCAGAAGCGTCCCTGGGGCCTAGGGAAAGACCTCAGGTAGAGAGATACTGGAGCTGTCTGTGAAGCCAGGTGAGCATAAAAATCGAGAATGGAGCTTGGCATGGTGGCACACACTTGTAATCCCAGTAGCTTGAGAGGCTGAGGCAGGAGGATTGCAAGTTCAAAGCCAGCCTCAGCAATTTAATGAGGCCCTGCTTCAAAATATAAAACAGAAAGGGCTGGGGATGTGACTCAGTGATTGAGCCCCTTTGGGTTCAATCCCCGGTACAAAAAATAAATCAAGAATTGAGAATATGGCATTAGCAACAAACCTATTTTTAGCATTCACACTACTTGTTATCATTTGGAGAACACTAGGAAAACATAATCCCCAAATAAACTATTACTTATGGATTGGTCATCCTGAAATTTTTATGTCCAACCCATGAGAACCAGAGTCACTTGTCTCAGGTATTAAATTTTTCATCTACTCATTCAGTAAACTTCGCAACTGTTTAGAAAATTCTCTTTTTAAAATAAACTTCTGGCAGAGAAAAAGAACAAAATGATGAGCTGTGGAGAATCATGAGTATTGAGAAATATTTGAAAGGAGTCAGGAGGCTTACCCTTGTTCAGGCCTTGCTTCTGCCTGTGTTACTGCCAGGAAACATCTCCCTCTCTCTGGACTTTGGCCCTTTATCTGTCAGGGATTGTATTGGATGCTTTGACACTCTCTTGGGTCTCCTCTGGCTTTGACTCCCTATAAATTCTTCACTAAAGACAATGGCATTGAAGAAGAGGGAGTTACTTAGGTGAGATTAAAGTAGAGTAGAGAAGGGTTTATTGACCTGTATCAATCATAGCAGCCAAGCACAGCCTCTGAGTTACCTTCCTCATTTCCAAAGATATTTCTGATGCTATCACTGGAGTGGTCTTCATAGCTCTTTCATATGTCATGCTTCATTTGCACGCCAATCTTGACTGACTGATCGTAGGCTGTATCCTTGGGGCTTGGCATCTAGTGGGTACTCTGTAAACATTTGTGGGTTTCTTTTTTTCTTTCATCCTGCTGTCCAACCATCCTCTGTCTTATTGCCCTTCTTATTTTATTAATAACATCTTGGACAGATTCAATAGCTTTCTGGTCACTTTTTTGGGAGTGGGTACCAAGGATTGTACTTAGAGGCACTCGAACACTGAGCCATATTCCCAGCCCTATTTTGTATTTTATTTAGAGACAGGGTCTCATTGAGTTGCTTAGCACCTTGCTTTTGCTGAGGCTGGCTTTGAACTCTCCATCCTCCTGTCTCAGCCTCCTGAGCTGCTGGGATTACAGGCATGTGCCAAGATGCCTGGTGTCACTTTTAATTTTTAATTGTGGTAAAATACACAGAGCATAAATATATTATCTTAATAATTTTAAATGTTCAGTTTAGTGTTGGTAAGTCTATAACACAACCTATCTCCAGATTGCTAGATGTTTTCATCTTGCAAAACTGAAACTCCATGCCCATTAAACAAGAACTCCCTATTGGCCCTCCCCTTGAGTCCCTGGATATCACCTTTCTACTGTTTCTATGAATTTGACTGCTCTAGATACCTCACACAAGAGGAATCATATAGTATGTGTCTTTTTATAGTTGGCTTCTTTCACTTAGCATAATGTTCCCAAGTTCCACCCATGCTGTAGCAGCAGAGTTACTTTTCTGATTCAAGTCTAGCCCAGATCCTTTACTTTCAATAAAAGGTATGTAGTTGCCTTCTATCTCCATGTCAGCCAAGCTGATGAATTTCTAGAAAAATGGGAAGACAAAAAATCAAAAGAATTTACTAAGCCAAAGGTACTTTTTGTCAAATCAGTGAGGAACTGATGATCCAAATAACCCATAAAGGGACACACAATTCATGTTACAAATGCTCTGCTTCAGGAAGATTTTTTGGCTTTCCAAAAAACAGTACAGAGAGTTTGCTGTCAGAGTTCATTACACGTGACTTGTCTCAAATGTAGGGAAGAAGTCATTATAACTCAGGCTTTTGATCTTCTTCAAAGTTACATATTTAAATGTTTTGTCTATTTTGCCAATAATGGGGGGAGGGAAAATGTAGGTAGAGATTGGCTCCAGTCAGGTGCAGTTCTGGGCCAGGGAAGACCCTTCAGAGTTGTTCTAAGTTAACACAATGATCAGGTTTGTGGCCACTCATATCCACCAGTCTTTTATGGCCAGGCCATCCATCACTTGGGCCAGGAGCTCTGGGCTGCTGAGGCATGCTTGAAGGGTCCTCCCAGAAGCCAAAGTAACATGTCCTACCTTCAGGAGGATGAAGGAGTTTATCACAGTATGCTGGATAGGCTGTCACCTCACCCCCACCTGATCTGATGGAGCCTAAACCAGGAGTTAGAGTGGGAACCAACAGATAGACTTATACAAAAACCCTGGGTTTTCACTAGAGGTAATGGAGTCTACAGAGGAAAAAGAAAAGAAGCCACTCAAGTTAGTTGACCATCCATGATCATATCTGCTTAGATGTCTACTCAAGTCTTTCATCAGAAGTGAGACTTATAATTTAAGTGTTCATTTACATCAAAATTTGAGAAAATTTTTGTAGCACCTCTTTTCTCTTTAAGGTGATTAAAGGGTATTTTGTTATTTGATTTTAAGTATGTGAATGATAACAACTCAATGGAAATTTACATAATTTGTATCTAAATTAATATGTTTCTATTGTGGACAGTGGAATGTATACACTGATATTACATTAGAATGTGAATAATGAAGAAAATCTATTATCTATCCCAGCACCCTCATCCTTACTTTTCCTGGTGAAACCTGCTATGTAGGTCTTGGAACTTTTGGAAACTGACTTTTTGACACTTTATTTTTATTTCACTAACTTCAAATATGTTGCACAGGGGACAGGGAGAAAGAAAGAGGGCAAAGGCCACAGTGACTGTGGTAAGACTGGAGAGAGGTTTGATTCTTTAGACAGAGTGAATTAAATGAGTAAAAGCAATTTGCTCCCATTTAACTCTCATGAGCGTGATGAAAAGGTTGATGTGGTGAAGCTGAGCTGTAAATTATACTGAAAATAAATCACAGAGCACCCTCTCTCATTTGCTGAGCAGCCACAGTTCCAGCCCCTTCCACTGTGGGGTCTCCCTAACATCTCAGCTTGCTGTCCTTTTAGGTGTTTTAGTATCTGGTCTGCCAGGGAAAGCTCTTAAGGTTAACATAGTTATGTTCCAGGAGGCTTCTGTTACCTCGACACTCAGTCCAGGTATCCAGAAATTCTCTTGTCAATTCCCAAGCATCAACTCATTCAGATGACATGCCTAAAAGCTTGGAAGTGGGCTTTGCTAAACTTGCAGATCATTCCTGGAGGACAGAGGGTCTCTGCATTTCTAAGCATTTTGAGTACTACTGAAGCTACTGGCAAATTTGCATTTCCTGATCTCAGATGCAACTTAGCAAAGCCTCTGGCACTGGTCTACGTCTAGATATCATGACGCTCTTGGCAGCCTCCTCTGGTCCGGTTAGATCCCTGCTTATCACCTCTGAAGTGTGAATTTTCTATTAGGGCATTGCATGCACTAGGATGGTACTTAACCCCTGAACCCCTACATGCAGTCACACTGAAATAGAGTTGTCCCTCAATATCCCCAGGGAATGGGCTTCAGGACCCACTGCATGCAGATATTCAGGTGCTCAGATGCTCAGATTTGCATATAACCCATGGAATCCTTCTGTATACTTTAAACCATCTCTAAATGACTTATACTTAATACATTATAAATGCTATGTAGATAGTTGTTATACTGTATTGTTTAGGGAATAAGAACAAAACAAAAAAGTCTGTACATGTTCAAGATACACAAGATTTTTCTCCAACACTTTCTATCCTCTATTGGTTTTATCTGTGGGTGTAGAAGCTATGCATAGCATATGGCTATACATATAGCCAACTGTACAGTCAACTCTCATCTTTCAAGATAGTTAGGCTCCGTAAAGTTGCTGCAACATGGAATTAGTGAATACTAAACCATTGCTCCTAGGAGGAATACAGAGTTGGTTTCTGCTAACCTCAGGCCATATCATTTCATCAACTGACAGAAACAGTTTTGTTTTGTGAGTTTCTTTTTAGTTAATAAGACATCTTTTTATGTATATATATTACATTTACAATGAATTCACAGCACACAGCATTACAATTCATGTCTAAAAGAAATTATTTAACTTGTATTTTTTTCCCTGTAAGGCACACCTCAGTCTTCTTGCACTTAGGAACACTAGACAGTAATTCAGCATCACCTCTGAGGACCATTTTAAGTAACAAGATAAGTCAGGTGCAGTTGTGCACACTTATAATCCCAGCACTTTGGAAGGCTGAGACAGGAGAATCACGAGTTCAAAGCCAGCCTCAGCAAAGGCGAGGCACTAAGCAACTCAGTGAGACCCTGTCTCTAAATAAAACACAAAATAAGGCTAGGGATTGTGGTTCAGTGGTCAAGTGCCCCTGAGTTCAATCCCCAGTACCCAAATAAAATAAAATAACAAGATAACCAATGAAAAGCACAACTATGTAAAAACCCTGACACTAAGTGGACTATGACAAGGATACTGGTATAGAGTATGAGAACTTTACAAGAAGGCACAGTGGGGATTTTGTTCAACTTCAGCTGGGAACTAACATCTTGGATGACTCAAATTTTAGTGACACCATGCATATCTATGAATTGCACTTTGAGTATTGACTTGGGGGTCACAAAATTTTAGGGTATAGGCTGATTCATAAACATCTACATGTGAATAACAAAGATGGGCTTTATTAAAGAAATGACAGATTTCAAAGCAGTAAAGAAAGAAAACATAGGAATAGGGAAGAGAAGAAATAGTAACAGGTAAATGTAGTAAAAATAATTCTAGTGAGAACTTATCTTAGATGGCCTTACAACACAAGTATTTTAAAATAGGATCACTAGATGATAGTGAAGATTGAATATTTTCTGATAAAAACAATAAATTTTAAGTTTCTTATTCTGTTCAAATTATATATTCATTAAGAAATTAGTATTTAAAGAATACAGGTCAACATAATGAAGAAAAAAGGTGTCATCTCTGATATCAATCACATAGTTAACCATTCCCAACTGACTGGAGTTCTTGCTTTCCGACATTTTTATGGATGGCCCTGTGTGATTATTATTTTATTAAATAATTATTTTATATAAAGAAGACTTTTCTCTCTATGTAGTTCTTTATTTACCTAATAAAATATCTTGAAAAGTTTTGTACTTTAGCATAGACAGATGCATCTTATTCCTTTTAGCAGACATCTAATATATAAAATATAGTTTATTTCAACAATTATCTTTGGAAGGCTATGTTTGATGTTTTGAACTTTGTTATTTTAAATAAAGTCACAATGACCATCCTTGAACAGATCTTAGCAAAACTATATGTTTTTTTTTCCAAAAGAACACATACAGAAGTAGAATTACTAAGTTAAGAGGATACACCCATTTAAGTTGTAATCATAAATGTCTCAAAAAGGTTGAGTCAACTTATATCAAGACACCTAACTGCACTTGGAGCTGAAGGGAAAGCAATTGTTTTAGAAGCCAGAAATGTCCTATCATGGGATGATGAAAACTGGCTTGTCCTTTGAACTCCTGAGTCTTGTCTTTGTTACACGTGGCCCAATACCCCAGAGTGCAGAAGACTTTTTAGACAACCTCAGTGTGTCTTGTAATTTGCTGTCTTCCAATTTTGCTAGACATGAGATGCTCTATAGTGTAAGTATGGCTCAAGTTGGAGAGATGAATATTTTCAGAAATTCCAAGCATGCATGGGATATCAGGTCCCAGTTAGTGCTGCAATCAGAGGTTCCTGAGGGCTGATGCTGGGATCAAAGGTACTTGATTCTCATGTACTTCAGTTGCCTCAACTTTAAATTGGGAATGATAATATCTATTTATTGGATTTTCAGGGTGATTAAAATGAACTTGGTAGATTGGAAATACCAAAAGTACAGCACATAGGAAACTCCATAAAATTCAAGTGCCATTGTTTCTCTGTAGTCTGAAGTAACTAGATGCATTGACTTTGCCAGTAACAAAATCATCCTTTCTCCAACTTAGTTTTGCCTGCTAGACCTTTAAGAGCTGTCAGCAAAAGCCCTGCCTTTGCTCTCAGCTTTGAAGATTTGGGAACTCCATGCTGGCCCCCGTGTTAACTGCAGTGATAAGAACGCACCTTTGATTCCTAATTCTCTCCTCTTTATGAGAGGCTCTCTTTTCTACTGGTGGAGACCCCTGCTTGTTTTCCTGTAGCTTCTTTTCCTCTTTGCTCTGTTCATTTTCTCCTTAAATATCCCTTCAAGACTTATTTCAATGCAGTGTAGCGATGATGTGGAGATGCCATCTAGATCCAATGTGTGAAGTTAGAAAGTGCGAAGTTGGGACAGTGAAGATGCTGCAAGGTGCTCCTTTCAAGCCCCTGTGTCATTCAGGACAACTTGCCTACACACATCTGTGGCAAACAGAGGGAGATTACTAGGGTTTAGGCACAGTCTTAGGGGGGACCCAGACGAACTGTCGTCCTCTGTAGTCTTTCTGGAAATTAGATTGGCTTCCAGCTTCTCTTATTAATAAATTCTGCTGCTTCATAACAAAGGGAAGAACTCGGCTTCAGGGTGAAAGTTTGGAATATTTATTTTCTAAATACAAATTGCTGGGGTAAATGCTTCTCATACACATCCCTTCTCACTTGTGCAGCCGCTAAGCCAGCTCCATCTCCCTTTGTTTGGTATTCAAAGCACAAGAATAGTGGCCATGAATATCAGCTAAGAAAGAGCGAAGGGATTTTAGGTGGAATATCTTAACCCCAGGAGTGTGGCCTCTGCTGGGGTGGTCATACTGTTTGTTTAGTAGGTTGGGCAGGGGATTGGAGACGGGAGAGTAAAATGCTATAACAGCCTGGATTTGAGGGATTGAAAATATTTCACATTTGATACAAGCACTGAGAAAATATGATTTTCCTTGAATATCTTATCCATTTGGTCAAGTGGGGTTAGGAAGCAAGATGTACAGGAAGAGATCACTTTTCTGCATAAGCTCAGAATGGCTTCCAGCAATTGCTCAGAGACATAACATCCTGCATCCCACATTTTCCTTAGCATCCTGCCATGATCTCTCAATTTTTATTTTATTCACACAGATAGGTAGGAAGATAGATACTAGATAGATAGATAGGTAGCTAAACTGAAAGTCAAAATAGTCTGATAGTTACATACATGATAGTTAGACTTTTAGCTAAACTGTTAGCCAAATAGTAGCTAGATAGGCAGGTAGACAGACAAACTGATAAACAGATGATAGCAGACTGAAACACTGATAAATAGACTGATAGATGATAAATGAAATAGAAATATTACAGAATAGGCTTTTTAAAAATCTTCTTTATCAGAACAAGATAACTTCAGTTATTCTACAAAGCTCAAAATGGGAAAAACATATCTCATTCTTAAATGAGAAGGAGTTGAGGAAATAATGGGCCGTAAACATAGCTATCGGTAGTAACACCTATGGAAACATTTTAAAGCATAGAAAGTTGATGGGGAAACCAATAAACGATTTGGAGTAGGTTTAAAATTTTGAGATTTTCAAATACCAGACAAGCAATGTACCCCTGGGAAACCCCACGGTGCCTTTCCTTTCTTGAGGGGCTCTACCAGAAGGGCACCAGCATCAGCTTCCTTGCAGTCTGCATCTACCGAGAAAATCCACCAAGAGTTGAAGTCAGCCTCTGCCACCAAAAATAACGAGGGTGGCATGGGCAGCTCTCAGAAGAAGGTGCCAAGCTGGGGCTTGGCCTGGACTAAACCTATCCATGATGGAAAGCAGTGACCCTGTAAATGGACTACTTCCACTGCATCCAGACCACCACAGAGACTGGTGGGCAGCATAAGCTTCCCTGATCGCAGTTCACTGCGGGTCACTTTCATGCTGTGAAAACAAAGTCCTACTGAGCCCAGGGTCCCAGCTGCGTGGTTCTGCTGTGTAAACACAGCACAGACAGCCTGCACAGCCAAATGTTAGGGTCCCTGTGTGATCCATTGTCAGATTACAGGCATGGCTATAGACTGGTTTCCAACTGCTCCCCATCTCTCTTGTGCATCTCTTCTTCTTCATGTGTTATTTCTAAACTTCCTCTTACAGGATACATCTCCTGCTGTTTTTTCTTTTGTGTTTTCAAAACCAAGCTTCTTATCACACCCCACATGAGTCTAATATTTTTAATGTGCAGGGCCTCAGCAGAGACTGCTCGTGGACTGTGTGCTCACTGTGGACTGTGTGATCACTGGATGAATATTTTCCTATTCACCCCCTTGACCAAACTCACTTAAAATCAGGTGTGGGTGCAGAAGGGCGGAGAACAGATAGACACCCTTCTCCCTTGTAATCACCAAACTCAGCTTTGACTCTTGCCATTTGCCTCCTCTCGGTGAGGCCTTGGTTAATAGAAACTCGGAATGCAGGTTCATACCCCTGCTCTTCGGTGCTCAAGGATGCTTGCTGGGAAGCACCGGGGCATCAATCACTGTCCCGGGCTACTTGAGAAACCCCGGTGATGGACTGGTGGAGCAAAGCCCGCTCAGCGCCGCCCCGCATGCTGCAATTCAATTAGTCATGGTCAGAGGGAGGCATTATTATTCATACATCACCGATTGTTCCCAAAGTAAACAGAGCTGGGATGAGGTCTCTGATCCTTCCAGTGCCTTTAGCTGGGACACAAAAGAAAAAAACTCCGGAGACACCAGGGAGGGACATTTGGTCTGAATTCTGATCTCCTTTGCAAGCTTCCCCGTCAGATCTTGTTGATTTCTTTCTTTCCTTCTTTCTCTCTCTCTCTTTTTTCCACAGCCTTACAGATAAGTGTTCTTTGTGTGCATATGCAGACCCAGCAGGGCTATTTTATTCCTTTATTGCCAACAATGCCAGAAAGTCCCTTCCCACCCAGGGCACGCCCCTCCCCCTACTTTATAATGGATCACAAAAATCAGGAAGTAGATACTTTAAATGGTGTAAATGATCCTGTTAGAATATAACAGACCAATAACCTCCCAATTAGCAATAAATTATTCCTGCAGAAAAGAAAAAAAAGGGTGACATTTGTATTTTGTAAAGTGCTAACCAAATTAGCCAGCCCGGCCAGCCCCCATCTGTTTATCAGTTTAAGGGAGTGCAAGTGAACCCAAGATAAATGCCAGTTTTCCTTGGATAAATTTTATGGCTAGGCTGAAACTGCCAAAGCACACAGGAGAAGTAAAAGCAGAGCTGTGTTCTCATTGACAGAAAAGTCAATTTCGCAGGATGGACTTAAGCAAGAGCCTGGAACCCCTCTCACCCTCCCTGCCTCTGGTTTTGTATGTTTATAATAGGGCTGTTTTCTCTGGTAGGGGAATGAGCCAATTGAGTGAGCTGAAAGTTCTGTTGAGCAAACTCTTCTTGAGACAAGGCTGACTGGAGCCTACTGACAGAAGGAGGCAAGAAGCAGGCTCCCGTCTGCTTTCTCTCTGCTTTGAGGGAGTGACATACATCCCACCTAGAAAACCCACCCATGAACATGAGGCATTTAGATAATTCAGAAGCCACTTTGCTATGTGGGGCTTTTTGATGCTTACAGCATTCTGACACTCAGCCCAGGCTGTGCCTTTGGAGCAGTATCCTGGCACCTTTATTAGCCTCAGGAGGGCCTCAGAGCCATCCTGCCTGGGCACAAGAAACCTGGCTATGAATAAGAATCTCCCAGAGCCTTTTACACATGTGGATTCCCAGGCCTGACCCTATATCTATTGAATCAGGATCTTCCAGGGCAAAGTCCTTGTCATTTGTGATTCACAGCAAATCACTGTGATGTGTGACACCCAGACACCCCTCTCCTCCTTGCTTTAAGGAGGGATTCCCAGCTCCTAGGAATGTCACCAGCAGGTAGTCTTCAATGTCAGCCCCTTCAATGATGGGACAGCTGTCAAGAGCTACCTGGAGCTCAAGCTCACACCTCCTTCTGCAGGACATCAAATGACTGATGCTTGCGTAGTCACAAATGTCCAGTGTCTTTGTCACACCCAGGACCGTGCTGATACTACATTTCATTTTAGAGCTCCCCATAGGATCCACTGTGGCTCCCTTCCTCAGATATTTGTTCCAATGCCTGTCCTTCATGAATAACCTACAAATTAAACTTCAGCTCAGAAGGAAGATTATCTTAATTCATTTTCTTTTGCTATAATGAAATACATGAGTCTGGCTAATTTATTTCTTACAATTTTGGAAGTTGAGATATCCAAGAGCATGGTGTTGGCACCTACTTGTGTCTGGTGAGGGCCTTTTTGCTGCATCATAACATAGCAGAGGGTACCAGCTTGGATATCTCTTCCTCTTATAAAGCCACTAATGCTATAATTGGGGACTCACTCTCATTATTTCATCCAACCCTAATAACCTCCTAAAAGCCCCACACCAAATATCATTATCATATACATTTGAGGATTAAGTTTCCAACACATATACTTTTGTGGAGGACATGTTGACACCTTAGCAAGAACCCTATCTACTATAGCCAGATTTGGGAGAGTTGTGATTGGGAAAAAATGTTCTTTTTTAACATTCAACCCAACCATAAGTTTTCTCTAGAATATCAGAAAAAATTGGACACCTAACCTCACCGTGGAAGAACCAGAAACAACATAACAGCCTCTGGTCCAGTTCTTTGAAACAACCCTTAGGACTCTGGGGTTCTATTGTTGGCTCTGCTGTTAGAAATAATTTGACTGATTCAAACTGTCTGGCCTCAATTTTTCCTCTGTAAAAATTCAACAGTGATAGGGAGAGACTTTGGAGTCTGAATGAATGAACAATGATCTTTACTTTTTTTTTTCTGTCCTACCCTCTGTGACCCAGGGTAAAAAAGAATGGGAGAGAGAACTAAAAGGAAGGACTGTGTCAAAGACCTGCTCAAAGGCTCAGATTTAGAATCTTAACTTATATAGTAGTTTAAATAAACGCTTACATTCCTTGAAATGGCACCTATAAAGGGGTCAGTCAAATTCCTCTCCCCTGGGACAGGACTGATCTTAAAGACTCAGTTGTCACAAGTAGGATGAAGCAGAATACCTTAGTGAAGCAGTATGACTTCTAAGGCTAGATTGCAAAATATACTTGGTCTTTGCCCAATCTACCACAGAAGCTCTGAGCGCCTGCACAAGGGATCATATAGACAGACAGACCCCATGGAGACAGGGAAGCTGATGAGTCCAGCTGTTTGAGTCTTCCCTGAGCTGACTTCCCTGAGTCTGATGAGTAGAGCTGTTTGAGTCTTCCCTGAGCTGATTTTTACTACATGAGAAAATTCTGTTTGTCTCCCAGAATCACTGGGGGCAGGGGTTAGTTCTCAAAGTCAAATGTTTTGGTACATCGTATATAGAAGTAAGCCTTCTAGGAGGTAATTAGGTGGAAGTCATGAAGTGGAGCTATCATGACTGCGTAAGTGGCTTCATAAGAAGAGGAATATATTGCCTGACATATGTGAGATCCTAGGTATGAACCACAATACTAACACCATCCCCTCTAAAAAGTAAGAGAGATCTGAGTTGACACACTTGATCTGTTTCTCCATGTTATGATGCAACAAGAAGGTCCTCATCATCTTAGAATCCCCTCTCCAGCACTATTATCTTAGACTTCCCCATTTCCAGAATCACAATACAAAAAAAAATTATTTATAAATTGATGTCATAAGTGTTTTGTTATGTAACAGAAAAAGGACTGAGACAGAACCCAAGTGAGATCCACCCTGCTAAACCCATTTGACTTGCAGAACCATAAGAAATAATGACCATAAATGATTTTTAATGGTTGACACTAAGTTTAGGCTGGTTATTACACATCAATAGATAACTGAAGGAACAAGAGTTCTTAAAGAAGAGACCCATTCTCATTCTCATAACACTAATCTTAGCATAAAAGAAATTATTTAGATGAAAATAAAACTGATTCTAAAACTATCCAAACAAAACAAACTCCTGCAGTACTCATGAGATTTCCTTGTGGGCCCCACTGAGGATGAGTAAGGATCTAAGAAGCCTTCGTCCACACATATACCTGATGACTGACTTCATCCACCTGAAGAGACTCAGAAACAGTAATAATATGCAGAGTACCCCTTGATAGCCAAGGAAATGTCATGTCCCTAGCTCAGCATATCCACTTGATTCATCTGGGATGCCAGTGAGCATTTCCTGGGGACTGTTGTCTCCATTTCATACATAGTTGACCTAATTTAGGTGGCCTGTTTTTCAGGTTGCATTGAAAATAGTCATTTCCAAATGTGGGCAGAGTCTGTTGCACGTAGCAATGGAGAATGTTTACTAACATGCTGTCCTAGTCAGCTCAGGCTGTTGTAAAAACATACCATAGATTGGGTGGCTTATAATCAATAGACATTTATTTCTCACAGTTCTGGAGATTAAGTCCAAGATGAAGTTCTTAAACAATTTGGGTCCCACTGAGGGACAGTTTCCTCTATTGTGCATAGCCTTTTTCTTGCTGTGTCCTCACATGATAGAAAGAAATTCTGGTCTCTATTCCTCTTCTTATACAAACACTAATTATGTCATAAGGGTCCAATCTCTTTATTTCCTTTAAACCTAATTACCTCCTGAAGTCCCCATCTCCTACTACCATTGCACTGGGAATTCAACATATGAATCTGGGGGCGGACACATAAACATGCCATCTGGAACACACGCTGGAAGTCTAATGATAATATCTCAATAGAAGCAATCATAAGATGAAATAAATTATGTCAAAATAATGCAGATACTATATTTAAAAAAGCAGACTTGTGACTACAATGATTTCCACTCTGTTATTTTTTTTTAATTTTACCATCTTACTACCTGAAAGGAGACCACTTTTCAATTTTCTTAAAATTGGCTCCACAGGCTGATATATCTCAAAACTCTATTTGTGAAAGATCTGTTGTAACTCTTGATTTCATGTTTGTTCCTTGTGACCCCAACAGACATTGATACTTTGAGTTTGGCAATGCTCCTCCTAGGCTCAAAAAAGGAAGACATCCAAAACTAAGGGTCTGAAAAACATGTTTAACTTCTTTCCTGATAGTTTAATGCAGGGAGGAGGTTGGGGAGAACCATGGAGTAAAACTTTTAAAAGATAATAGGGGCAACAGAGCTACATAGTCATCTATGTGGCTCTGAAAGAGAGGACCACTGATACTTGAAAATTTTACCTACTCTCTTCCAGGGCAGAGCTGGAACCAAGGGCTCCGGACTCCCAGTCCAGGACTCTTTGTATATCCTGAGCCTCAGGACAGCAGCAGTAACAGAAATGTTTCTTCTACCTCCTCAGATCAGGTTGTGCTAAGAGCAAAAACTTGAAATTATGGAATAAAAGAAATGCATTAAACAGTATTACTTACTGTCTGCTTTGTGCTATCTACCCATTTTCCCCCTCATTCCCCAATACTCTCTTTTATCACTAGTGATAGACAGTTGGAGGTAGGCTGGAGAAGCCTAGCTAGGCTGACGTGGAGGGAGGGATTTGGAGGCAATTCACAACCCCATTGTTGAGTATTTAAGTCTCTGTCAGTGATTAACTTAAGAAGGAGCATTTTAGATCAACAGTCAACTTAGATACATTTCCTAAATTCTTTAAACAGCATGGCATTTCCGCATTGCAACGTTGACTTTGGATTTACTACCAGAGCCCTGTCTTTGTTTTTGCTTTGGTTTTGCTTTGCTTAGCATTATTTATTTATTTTACAAGAGTAGAAATGCATTCTTAATTTTTCTCTTTCCTCATTACAGAAGGGTGTTGTGCCCCTCATTATATTTAGGGACAAATTTGTAATGTCAGCAAAATGTGGACTTACTTTAGTATCATCAGAGTAAGTTAGCAAAACAGTCTAGTTGCTTTGTGCTTCTGATCTGCCTCAACTGAAAACAATTGATGTTCTTTAGAAAAGCAACTGATATTTGATTTATAAGAGGAAAAGGGCTGGCTTCTTTTAGGTTTGTTAGAAATTTAGGCCATTTTTTTCCTGTTGAACATAATTTGGGGATGAATGTGAGGATACTTACAAAGGGAATTCCCTGTGTATATGTGCACATAGATTAAACAGTTTTGCTTTTTGAAAAAATGTGGAAGATTTGTAAATGTACACATACATGCACAAAATAGACAGATAGATAGGTAGATATTTCAGATAGTTCTGGAGTTCATTTGCAAGTGAACTTCAGGTCTATTCAGTGTTCATGTTCTCCATTCCTAATGCTCAAGCAGCAGCCTACAGTTTCATACAACAGTACACTAATACCAGCTCATCTTAACCCTGATAATGGTGCAAATTTGCATTATCTCTTTACAGTGTACTTTGACCCTCCACTCCAAAGGCCAGCATCCTTTGACTGACTTATCAACATTTTTCTTAGTTGTAGCTAACCAAAAAGTTGCCTGAGATGTAAACACTCCAAGAAGTTTATTTATGAGATTTACCTGGAATGCAAGAGAAAAAGACAGGTAAGAGGAGGGGGTACAGAAATAGGAAACCTAGGATTGAGGAGGAATGTCTGTCAAAGTTGGAATATCATGAAGAAACTGAGTACCAGAGGCAGTGGCACATACCTGTAATCCCACCTACTTGAAAGGCTGAGACAGGAGGATTGAAAGTTTGAAACCAGCCTGGGCAACATAGCAAGGCGTTATCTCAAAAATCAAATAAAAAGGGCTGGAGCTTGACTTAACATCTTTCTTCCACTAGGTCTCACCTCCCAAAGTCTGTACCATTTTTAGATAGCACCAAGTGAATACCAAGCCTCTAACATATAGACCTTATGGGAGCATCCCAGATCCAAACTATAGCACCAAGATATATGTAAAGAACCAGGTCAACACTAAGCCTGCCTTGGATTTGAATTTGAGGAGAGCCTTAGAGATCACTTACAATAGAATTTTTATCAGTTCTTAATTTATTTCTGGCTAGCCCTGTCATTAGGAAATTTATAACCTAATATGTAGAGGTGTAAAAAGTGTGCAAAAGGTTATTCAATAAGACTATTTGGTCTCTGGATTTAGGATGCATGTAACTGAAATTAGTGATCTGGTACTCTTCTGAGTTCAATCTCTGGTACCAAAAAAAAAAAAAAAGATGTAGAAATACATTCAGTTACTCAGTCAACAGGGTGCCTACTATAGGCCGAGCATCTGGAAAACAGTTGAATCAGTACAATTGGTCAAATACCTGGCTCCACCTCATAGAACACACCTTTCCCTGTGGAAACAGAGGTGTAGATGAATGGTCTACACTCTGTTATGACTGCTATTATAGATGCAAGATGCAAGGCAGTAGTGGAAAAGAGAAAGTGATTACTTTGTCTTGGAGTGGTCAGTGAGGGCTTCTGAAGATGTAGTACTTACGCTGAGAAAAAAGGGTCCCATCTTTTTCTTTTTGCAGAGAAAAGAGGGTCCCATCTAGGCAGACGAGAGCTGAGATGAAGGTTAGAAGTGCAAGGACATGGAGACTTGAAAAAGTTGTAAGAGGTTGGGAGGTGGCAGTGATATGGTGCCACTGGTATGCACAGAGAAGGTAGGTAGAAGAGAAGGACTGAGAGGTGATCAGATGTGCTTTCTCACACCCCATGGTAAAGAGCTTGGAGATTCTTCCTAGAAGAGATGAAGAGAGAGCCCTCTGATATTCCAAGAATGAGGAGGCATTGGAAAGGCTAGCTGTGTATTTCAGAAGGGTATGTAGTGGCAGCATGAGGAGGATAAGGGGTGGGAGGTGAGGAAATGGGATCCTGGTATAAGTGGGACCTGGACAATGATCAGGAAGGGAGAACACACAATATACTTAATTGTTAGGATATGTCAATAAAGGCAATAAATTATCAAAATCGCTCCTGTTCCCAACTTGGGCAACTTATTAATTGTGGTACAAAAATCAGGAAGGGTAGCACAGGGTCATGAAGGTATGGACGCCAGACAAGAGTGAGATTTATGAATTTACATCAAAAGAACATTATATTCAGTGTCCCTTGACTTAGAGGGACATAATACATTCCGATAGAAACACTAAAGTTTCCTGGTACCATCTCTATGTATTAGCTAAGCATTAGAACAATTCAAAAAATATTGTAAGATTTGGAATCAAATTTTACTGATCATAAGTGTTTGAAATAACATATTTTTTGAAACTCAAAATCTCTTAAAATGATATTTGTTCATATGTACACACACACACATAGATATGTTTGTATATATTGGGTCTATTGTTTTTCCCTGAACATTTTTTAAGTTTAGTATTTCCACCTTCCTACACTGCATTGTGTATATTTGTATGTGTACCTATGTGAGTATGTATGTGTGTGTGTGCTTGTATGTGAGGGTGTCTACACAACTTTGTGGACCACTGAACATAATCTTCTTGAGTTGTGTTTTCTTACGTTTGTGAACTGTAAGTTCATAATTTGAGGACCAAGGACTATGGGACACAAACTTCCCCCAAATTCTCTGAAATTGAAGGCATATTTTGTGAGTATTATTGTATTCATATTCTATCTGAGCAGAGAGTTTATAGCTTTCTCAAAGAAACCATGAAAAAACAAAGAAAAAGTAGTTTTATAAACACTGTTTTAATTATTTTATTCAGTCCACCCTTTAATATACAGGAGAAATTGCAATCTCATTTGAGACAGAGATACTTGCTCAAAAACAGAAAACAAAGCTGGGTGCAGTGGCACACATCCATAATCCCAGTGGCTTGGGAGGCTGAGGCAGGAGGATCATGAGTTCACAGCCAGCCTCAGCAATTTATTGAGGCCCTAAGCAACTTAGTGAGACCCTGTCTCAAAATAAAATATAAAAAGTGATGGAGATATGGCTCCATGGTTAAGCACCCCTGGGTTCAATTCCCTGTACAAATAAAACCCCAGAGAACAATGACATTAACCAAAAGAATCCCATTCTTTAATCCTGATCTATATGGGATTTTTTTTTTTTTTTTTTTTTTTTGGGTACTGGAGATTGAACTCAGGGGCACTCAACCACTGAGCCACATCCCCAGCCCTATTTTGTGTTTTATGTAGAGACAGGGTCTCACTGAGTTGCTTAGTGCCTCACTATTGCTGAGGCTGGCTTCAAACTCGCGATTCTCCTGTCTCAGCCTCCTTAAGTGTTGGGATTACAGGTTTGCACCACCACGCCCAGCTAGATGGGAGTTTTATTTCATGTAATATATTGAATTTTAATAAACTAAAATATGACTGATTATTTCATTTAAGAGGTTCTGTTACTTTGGTGGCAAATGATAAAAATAACTCAATAACATAGGTTCCAATAGACTTTATTTCAATAGTTACGTAAACAAATTTATAGAAGTAGGATCTTCTCATATTAATATTTTTTCTTTCTATGTATTTGACCTTTTTTGTGATGCTGAAAATTAAACCCAAGGCCTCATGCATGCTAGGCTGGTGTTCTACCGAGGAGTTTTATCTCCAGTCCTCCTTCTAAGTAAAAATTAGGTTCTTTAAACTTAGTAATGTATAATTTAATTGATAGAGTTAATGACCTTGTTCTAAGTGACTCTGTATAGCTCTAAAACTGTATTTGACCTCTGTTTTTGTTAGTCAGGGTCCTGCAAAGCACACTCAACTATGTACTAAGTATAGAAAGATTCTAGAGAAATCTCACTGATGGTGCAGTACTCAGATCTGACCACAGGGAGAGCTGTTATGGAACCTGGGCCTCATGGGGTAAGGGAGGAAGCAGTTACCAGAACCCTGACCAAGTCCCACCCACTGACAAGTCTTTAGAGGGACATGGTCAAAACATGGTGACTGTGAGGAGAGAGCTGGAAAGAACACATCTCCAATCTCTTTCTCATCCTACATCTCCTGCTGTCTCAGCCCAAGTAGAAGCCAGGTGGGAAGAGAGATGATGATATAGTTCACAAGGACTGAGTAGGGTGAAAGAAAAAGAAAATATCCAGCATGGGTTTTTTTTTTTTTTTTTTTTTTTCAAGAAGGTTAACTGGTTATAATTCGATGTGAATTTAATATAAAAGTACTAGCCCAATGGATTTGTCATCTGTTCTTTCATATGCTATGTTCACCTTCAGCTATTCACCATTATGGCTTTGCTGACTGAAAGTCAAGTTGGTTGGTTTCTCCAAGAAGCAAACGCCAAGATACAAGTAAAATGGTTAAGGTGATTACTGTGCTTAACAATTATGAATGGCAAAATGGAGAGGAAGCAGTGGTTGCCTGGGAGAGCCTTCAGACCATGAGGAAATTCTGACACCATTGAAATGAAAAAGGAAGAAAGGAAGGTTTGAAAGGAGGGATCCCAGACCATAGTACAGTTCTGAGAAACAAGGAGCTCTGCCACAGAGATTGTCCACTGAGTGTCCACGTTTGGATGAAGTGGCCTAACCCTTACTTAGGCTCAGCCATATCTGGGGGCCATCCAGGAAGAGCATTGTGGCTCAAAAGCAATGCCTGACCCAGGGGAGTGAAGAGGTCCACATTCTTCTCAGCTGGGTAAACAGTTCTTTCTTGAAAGGGATATGAGTGTACATTCGTGTGTCAGTCACAGATACCATGCATGTCACTTCAGAAGGAGAAGGCCATGACAGGGGAAGTCCCAGACAGACACGAGAGGAAAACCAGCTTTTGAATTTGGGGGAAGGCCACTGAGGAAGGAAGGGAGCCAGGGTAGGAGGAAACAGCTGAGGCCTGTGACTAGACCTCTCCTGTCTGGATTGAAATCTTAGGTGGGGTGAAGTATTAAATGAAGAAAACCAAAAACCTGAAACTCTGGCCAGAGAGCATGCAGAGGGTGGCCCTCACACAGAGTAGCCATGGTTGAGTGACAGTGGCACAATTACCTGATTAGCTTGAAATTAGGCTGTAATTAGCCTCTTGAACCCACCTTGGCTACTTTTTGCTTCCCTGTGCCACACACTCTGCCATGATGTTTAGCCTCACCTCAAGCCCCAAGAAATGGAGTCTGTTGTCTATGAATGGAGCCCTCTGAAACCATGAGCCCTAAATAAACCTTCCTCCTTTACATTTTTTCTGGTCAGGTCCTTTAGCTGCAGCAGCAAAACTTCTGACTAAAACAACTCTGATAAACTGAAACTTTGGTTCATCCAAATATTTAACTTAAATGAGATTGTGCTGGAGTGGAAGATGCTAAGATACTCTTGAAAGATTGAGTTCTCTTGCCCCAAACTTGCTAGTGTTCATTATCAAGAACCCACCCTCCAAAAAAAAAAAAAAAAAAAAAAAAAAAAAAACCTAGACAAAATGTTGATGAAACAAAACTAGTTTACTCCTTCTGGAGTAAGAGAGAATACCATGTTGGTAACTTTAGTAGTGTCTGAGAATGATGAAGTCAGGATTTGGAAGGCAGGTCTTGTAAAGTAGGAGTGATTTGGGGCTGGGTAGAGTTTATACTCTAACAGCTTTGGATTACTGAACCTCACACAGCAATAAATCTTGGAACAAATCTTGGTAAGTTACTGGTTTTGATCAGTAAATTATTTTAGTTAATTTATAGTCTTGTCTTATATGATCAAGTATTCCTGGAACAAACAGGTCAGTTACTTTTGCAAAGTCCAAATATTGTTTAATGCAGAGAGAAGGAAGAATGACTGGTCCCAGTGGAGTTTTAAGACACAGACTGGGAACTATACTAACTTCAGTTCTTTCTACTCCAAGGGTGGAGAATGCAAGAAGAACCATACAAGTTATAAAAATAAACATGACATTTCTTTTTTAGTATTCATTATTATGCTTTTTTAAAATATATGTTTTCTCAGAATAGTTTTGGAAATACAGAAAAATTTCAAAGATAGTACCAAGAATTCTTATCTATCACCCCATCTTGTTTCCCCTATTTTTAATACCTCACATAGTATGGTACATTTATCACAATTAAAAAACCAATATTAATGCATTATTATTAACTAAAGTCTGTATTTCATTCAGATTTCTTTGCATTTTTTATTTGTTCTCATTAGTTATACATGACAATATAATGCATTTTGACACATCATACATAAATGGAGTATAATGTCTCTTCTGGTTGTACATGAGATACAGTTACACTGGTCTTGTAATCATATATGCACATGGGGTAATAATGTCTGATTTATTTTACTCTTTTTCCTACCCCCATACCTCCTCCTATCCTTTCACTCTCCTCTGTCTAATCCATAGTTCCTCTATTTTTCCTAGCCCCACCTCCTTATTGTGAATTAACATCCACATATTAGAGAAATCATTCAGCCTTTGGTTCATTGATTTATTTCACTTAGCATAATATTTTCCAGCTCCATCCATTTACATGCAAATGCCATAATTTCATTCTTCTTTAAGGCTGAGTAATATTTCATTGTGTGTATATACCACATTTACTTTATCCATTCATCTGTTGAGGGGCACTTAGGTTGGTTCCATAGTTTAGCTATTGTAATTTGAGCTGCTATAAACATTAATGTGGCTGAGTCACTGTATTATACTGATTTTAAGTCCATTCCAAGTTTTCTGAGGAATCTCCATACTGCTTCCACAAGCAATATATGAGTGTATCTTTTTCTTCACATTCTTGCCAACATTTATTGTTGCTTGTCTTCTTGATAATTGCCATTCTGACTAGAGTGAGATGAAATTTCAGTGCAGTTTTGATTTGAATTTCTCTAATTGCTAGAGGTGTTGAACATTTGTTCATATATTTTACTTAATTTCCATTTTCTGTTCTAGGATCCCATTCAGGTGTATGCGGTTATATGTTAGTGATCATATCTCCTTTGGTTCCTCTTATTCTCTATCGCTGTGACAGTTTGTCTAGCTTTTGTTGTTTTAATGATGATGACAGTTCTGAGTAGTGCTCATCAGGCATTTTGTAGGATGCCACTCACTTTGGATTTGTCTAATGTTTTGCCTATGCTTATACTGGGGTGATAGAGTCTTGAAAGAAGACCACAGAGGTAAAGTGTTTTCTCCATCACATCAGGTACCACCAATGTGACTACTGTTAATGTTGACCTGGGTCACCTGACTGAAGTAGTGTTCATTGGGTTTCTCCACTACAAAGTAACTCTTTTTTTTCCTTTTTCCGTATAGTATTTTTGGGAAGAAAGTCTTTGTTTGCAGCCTACATTCAAGGAGTGGGGAGTTATGTCCTACCTTCTTTAGGGAAGATTCTTTAAAAAAAAAAAAGAAACTTATGTTTTGCTGGTACAGTGGTGCATGCCTATAATCCCAGCAGTTTGGGAGGCTGAGGCAGGAGGGTCATGAGTTTAAAGCCAGCCTCAGCAATTTAGCAAGGCCCTAGGCAACTTTGCAAGACCCTAACTCCAAATAAAATATAAAAAGGGCTGGAGCTGTGGCTCAGTGGTTAAGCACCACTATGTTCAATCCCTGGTACCAAAATAAACTTATGTTTTTATTAGTACATCATAGTTTTATATAATTGTGGGGTTCATTGTGACATATTCACAAATGCACATAACAATTTGTTCCACTTAAATCCCCAGTACGACACTTTTCCTTTTCTCTTCCCTCTCCTAGATTCTCTTCCTCTAGGAATAAAATTGGTCTTCCTTCTATTAATCCATTTTCTAATTGGTGCCTTATAGTTTTACATTAAAGTAGAAGTCCTTGCTATGTATTCATACATGCACATAGCATAATTTGGTCAATTTCATTCTTGTAGTTTGAGGGCAGACTTTCTGCATAAATTATTTGGAATTTTTCTGTGTGAGAGGCATGTCACTTCTGTATTTATTTATTTAATCACTCCTTTATCAATATGGACTCATGAGTGTTTATTTTATACTCTGGGTTATAGCCTCATACTATATTCTAAATTCAGTTCCTTGGGTTGTTCCACCTGTGGTCATTGAGAGTTTCTTGAGTTGGCAGCTGAGTCTCTTTGACATTCTTCCATTGTTATGTGCTTTTTTCCCTGCTCCTGAGAACGTTCTTGCTTCCGGGAACTACAAGTTGCACCAGGCTTATTTTGTATATTTTCTGTCTCAGTCTAAGAATCAGTTATTCCCTCAGGAGTCCTCTCAGGATTTCTTTTATTGGAAAAGGGTATTAGAAACCAAGATTTGGGTGCTCTGTGTTCTTATTGCTACTGAAGTGTTATTGCTTCTGGTGAACTTTCTCTTTTTACATCTGAGTACTCTGTTTGAAACTCTTTCTAACTTTCCCATAAAGAGTATCATTTAGGAAGTTATAGATCTAAGCCACACACAGAGCAACCTGAAAACTTGGTTACTGTAGCTTCAAAGAGCTAACCCCCCCCAAAACCCCCCAAAAGCCCCCAAGAAACAACAAAAAACTGTCTTCATTTGTTATAAATGGAAAAAAACCCCCACAGAACAGCTTTGCTTTTTCAGTGCAAATTCCAAGTTTGGAACTAGGTAAATTACAAGGCTGGGAGAGGAAAGTCCATCTCCATGTGACTGATGACTGCTCACGGCTGGGTGATGAATAGGTCTCTAAACCAAACACATCAATACCTGATGGGCGTGAGAAGGACGATGCTTGTTACCTTCAACGAGGTTAAACCCTTTTCTCTCAGACGTCATGTTAAAACAGGCTCCATAGTTACAATTTGATCCCAAGACAAAGAAATAAAGGTCAATGATTGAAGGCAATTCTTTACTATCAAATGAAGATGTGACAAATTTGTCTATTCTTCACTGACAATATTTTGCTTCTTCTGCAAAACTAAGATTAAAGTGAAAGGGGGAAAAAAAAAGTAAAGACTAAGCTTTTAAAAATTATCCATTTCCATCTTCTGGTTGTTTCTACTCTTTGTTAATTGAGATGTTCTCCATAATTGTTTTGAAAATAATAAGATATTGTACCATAAAATTTTTTCTTTAAAATGCAAATAATAATAAATTTTAGTAAAAAGAACTAAGTTTGACTAAAGTGAAATTTGGGGTTTCAATGAAAAGAAATGAGGCTTAATGAGATATTTAAAATAAAATTGAATAAATTCAAGGGGTTGAAATTCTTTCCTATTTTATTACTCTATTATTTAACATCTGTTTACCCTGGGCAATGCATGAGTCTTTCATTTTCTTCCTTTTTTTTTTTTTTGTGGTACTGGAGATCGAATCTACCCCTTGAGGACTTTAACAATGAACCACATCTCCAGCCCTTTTTTTTTTTATTTTGAGACAAGATCTTGCTCAGACTGACATCAAACTTATAATCCTCCTTCCTCAGCTGCCTGAGTTGCTGGGATAACAGGTGTGCACCACCAGACTTGGCTCACAGTTCTCTTTGATAGCCTTCTGGTGCAAACCTGCAAGGATGGCCCAGGTAATTTCTTATACATAAGGTCATGTAACCTGTTTCATGAGCTATAGTTGATTGTGCCAGGACTCACCATGCATATAATGGCACATTTCAGATCCTATAGCTGATGTAGGAACAGCATTGTCCCTAAGCTGGGATGAAGTAACCTGGTTTAAAAAAAAAACAAAAACCTGAGAAAATTATGATCCTCCATACTGGCTTATGACTAATCAGTCAATGGAATCCTCACCTCCTAGAGATATGATGGGTCCCACTAGAGCTCCTGGAATAGCCAGAACTGGGATCATTAATTACTCTGGTCTCCAGGAGGCCTGGCTTTTGACTGCTAAGATAGTTTCTTGTATTTTGTGACATCCTAGAGAGGTGCTTATAATAAAAGTAGTTATCCACCTGGAAATGTGTTGGTTCCTTGAAATCTAAGTGTCTAACATAAGAGTATAGTAACACATTCAAAGAACCGAGAGTATATATTGGTTCCTTCTAGGAGGTTATCAAGTTTCATTGATGTGCCCTAAGTAGGGGCATTCAGTCAATACTCATTGTGTGATTAGCTCAAGGGTGAATGAATGATGAATAAATGGAATAGCAAGACAGACAGATGAAATGACTTGCTCAAGGCTACTGAGAATTGAAACCAACATGATTTCATGGCTCTGTGTTAGAAAATTCTGAAAGCAGTTATTTTTTCCTGTCCTTTGGTTGAATAATACTAAAACCAAACAAAGTATCTTAAGTGTATGTTCCAGGAACACTTGTTCCCAGAAGATAATACCATAAAGCAACTAAGCAATTTGCTTATTAAGACTAACAACTCCCTCAGCAAACCCTCCCAACCCTTGTTCTGTTGCATCCATGAATCCAAACTTAGAATATCATAAATTAGAATCACTTAATAATCATGCAGCCTGGGTCCTAAGACACTATTGATACCCTACTCTAATTTTCATTTTTAGCCACTATGAAGACCCAATAAGGCAATGTTCTCCTTTTTCATCATGGGTCTTAAAAAATAGTTTTTCTTAATAAGTAGTTTTCTCTGGTGGTTTTCAATACAACACAACTGGTTTTTAGTTCTTTTCTTCTTTTTAGAACATAATGTCACATTTCTTTGAAAATAGAAAAATCTACTAAGCACAAGAGAAGTGTGAAAGCCATTGATTTCCTTGGAGGGTTTGGAATACAAAAGAACAATCCAATGTCTTTGGTACTGTCTCTAAGGAATCAAATAATTGGATTGAGTTATTTCAAAACTCTTGCCAGGATCAGTGGTGCATGCTTGTAGTCCCAGTAGCTTGGGAGACTGAGGCAAGAGGATAGCAGGTTCAAAGCCATCCTCAGCAACTTAACAAGGCCTTAAGCAACTTATCAAGATCCTGTCTCAAAATAAAAAAAAAATAAAAATAAAAATAAAAAGGGCTAGGATGTGACTCAGTTTTCCTGAGTACAATACCTGGTATATGTGTATTAAAAAAAATTTTTCCAGTTCTAGGACTGGGGTGTAATTCCATCCATGGAAGTGCTTACTAGATTCTATTTTTGCATAGATGTCATAATTCTCTGCTCCTGTGTTAGATATAGAAGAAATCTAGCATTGTTTTGACTCTGAAGTAGAGAATGGCTTGTGGTGCCTGGCAAACAGGGTTCAGGCTCTATGGTCCATTAAATGCTGAGTTTAATTTCTTAAATATACACAAAAATGCACAGCTCTGGACTTGCAGTAAAGTATCTGTCACGAGATTCATTTAGTCCAAATGGCTCTAAAAAATGGCTGTCAATTCCAGACGTTTCCAACTGGATGGGACAACAGCCACCACATGTCCTACAATACACCACACACAATGTAAACATACCATTCATGTCCACAACTCAGATATTTATGGCATTTTCCATGGTTGCCATGTCAACCCATGCAGCAACCAGATCATTAAATCATGCTGTCAGCAGGCCAAGACAGTAACACTGCGAAAAATTCCAGTTGCTGACATGAAACATTACATTTATCATTTGACGACTTGTTTTTTCCAGCTGTCTTTTGCTTTATGCTCTTCACTGCTTTTGCGTTGGTCTTTGAGAGCATAAGGAGAATACAAATGAGCTGTTTAAAATGCAATAGAAATCCCAGCCAAATCTTGACTACTTTTATTTTTGTAGAACTTAATTTTTATTTTTTGTATCAGGGATGGAACCCAGGGGTTCAAAATATTTTTATTTTTTATTTTAAGAAAGGGTCTTGCTAAATTGCTGAGGCTTCTCTTAACCTTGTAATCCCACTGCCTCAGCCTCCCAAGCTGCTGGGATTATAGGTGTGCACCACCATACCCGGCAGAACAAGGGGAGTTTGAGATGAACGCGTTGAGGTCACATGCCAAGAGAAGAAGGGATGGGTTGAGAGCCAACATTATTGATATGAGATCAATTTTTAACCTTCTTACTCCATTCATTGCTTTTTCTCTCCCTTCTGAAAGAAATTATTCCAGCAAACTCTTACATTTTGAGTGAATTCAGTCTAATTTCTTCTGAAAATAGCTTGGAAGATTCTTCATTTTTTTTTCCATCAGGATCATGGAGAAAATGTGATCAATAGATATGAACTGTTGATTATACAAGTGGTAATAATGATCAAAAGTACATTTTCTCTGCATAGTTATGGTTTTATATAATCATATTAATTTCAGAAAAGGTGATTCATTGAATATACAACTAAATATAATTTAAAATTTGTACCACTTTTCACATAAATTCACAATCAGAAAAAGGCTTTCTGTTACATGAAAGGCTAGAAATATTAGAAAATGAGGAAACTGATACTTCAGTATAAATGGTAATAAAATTCTCATACCAAGGTCTATGATGCACAAATAGAATAAGAAGGATGCAAAGTTTGCTCTCATTTGCTGTATAGTGCCTCCTTTCTTACACATAACCTTCCTCTCTTCCCCTTTAGCCACCTCCAAGCACATCAGGTTTGCAAGATTTTGATGGGGCTCAGGGGATTTTAGCTCTTCATTCTTGCAATGTTCTGTCCTTCATTCTTCCTAGAGAACAACCTTAAGGAAGTACAGTGGGAGCTTTCAGAGAACAAGCCTGGACATAAATTACCTCTGACTTACCTTTGGAATACCTTTCTGCTTTTCACTCATCTCACTATGACCCATAGCTCTTGAAAGGCATGTCCCCTGGGTATTGTTTTGGAAAAAAGAGACAGAGAGTAATCAAGCAGTGTGGAAAGGACCCAGGATGAGGGGGTGTAGACCATCCAGGCTATAGTCATCGAGCAGATACTGACCAAAGCTAGAGGCTGGCTACAAAGCTGAGCATCTCAGCCACCCAGTGGCTCAGGGTGGAGTGGCAGAGCCAGATTTTTAGAGTGCATGTTAATACCAGGTAACCTTGGGATCAGAACTGAGGATAAAATAAGTAGATCTTCAAGGATGAGTTAGCATTGTCTGACAGTCATGTGTAGGGAAGAGTAACTTCAGACTGAAGGACCCTTGACCAAGTGCCGAGAAGCAGGAAAATGTTGATGGAGCTCTAAAATGAAAAGATAGATTTTATGTTTTCCAAGTTGGATACTCAAGATACAAGATAGGGGCAAACAAGACAGGAGAACTATGACAGCATGGGTGAGGAGATAGCCATGGGAACATGGAGAGGAACTTGGTCAGATTGTTCTTTGGTCATGTTTGTGAGATGAATCTTATGGAAAGACAGATCAAGTCAGGAAATCACTAGAAGTTAATGAGAATAATTAGATTTAAGAGAAGGCAAAAATAATAAAAATTTAAAACAGAGATTAGAAGTCTGAATGTGGTAAATTATGGGGGAAACTCCTCTTTTAAATATTTTGTAGGTAAAAATTTCCTTTGGAATATATAGTAGTATATTCACATAAAGGAATAGTATACATCAACAAAAAGAGTGAATTATAATTAAGTATAAAAACATGGTTAAATCTTATAAAGATGAGATGTAACAACAACAACAACAACAACAACAAAAAACCCAGGCACAATAGACTAAATGTGATTGAGGCCATTTATTTAACATTCAAAAACTAATCTCTATCTAAAACTATCACTATCTATCTAGTGATAGATATTGGGGATCCTTGAGAACTGTGAAGTGATTGAAAGAGAACATAGCTAGAGGTATCCAAAAAGCTGGTTATATTCTGTTTCTTAATCTAGTGATAGAATATGCATAGTTTGTGAAAAATCACTAGGTGGTACATTTATGGTATGCCCACTTTTTTGTATGTTCAACTGATAAAAGTTTTCACAAAATGGCACACCTTGTTTTGGACATTTTCATTTAAGAAGGAGTTTATCTATCAAATGGTCTTTAAATGTTCAACCCTTGAATGTAAATGCGAACAGGGCATGTTTCCTGGATTCCGGGAAAATTAAGAACTGTGATTCAGCAAGTTAAGCCATTGCATCATGCAGTGACACCCGACATCTCCCACTTCTAGTCCTCCCCACCCCTAAGCTAGGCAGGGAACACTAGGTTGGCATCCATGGGCCCAGATGTTGTCACCAGAACCAAATCATTGTGTCATCAATTTTATGGAATCAGGAGAATAAAAAGTGATAAGGGCAAGGGCAGGGGGTGCCATCTCTTAGCAGCTTCAGAGTAAAACCAATGGAGCTTGGTTCCGGATGAGAATTAGAAATCCATCATTCCTTCTACCTGCCCTGTAGTCAGTCCCACTGCACAGCTTAGCAGAGAAGCTTGTAATGATTAACTAGACCTGTCCACACAATGGTCACAGACAGACTTCTTATCATCTGGGAGCTCAGTACTTTACACTTAGTCATGCTCCAGGTTTAGACAAGGAAGTTTGTGGCCATTAATATGCCTCAAAATTTGAATTCAGTGTTAATTCCAGTAGTTCATTCAGTATAATCTTTCCCAATTGCTCCCCACCTGGAGGAAGAAGTATTTCTATCAAAGTTTTCAAAAATCCCAAATCGTTCCCTAAGTGGATTCCTAAGGATCATTTCTCAGTTTGGAATTTTTATAAGTGTTTTTTGTTTTTTTTTCAGATTGTTTATAAATTATTAACTACTTGAAAAAGGAGCTGGGACAAAGAACAGAAGTGACATTAGAATGACAACAGAGAATGTAAAAGCCCAGAAAAAATGTGATCCAGCTTTTTCAAATATACCCTTAAATTAGTCACATTATTTTAATACTACATATAGGTTGAATATTCCTCATGTGAAAATCCTAAACATGGAATGCTCCAAAATTGAAAATTTTTGAGCACTGACATGACATCAGAGTGGAAAATTTCATACCTGACCATATGGGATAGGTCACAGTCAAAATTCAGATACACTGAAGATGTTGTATAAAATTCTTTTCAGGGTCCTTGTAGAAGGTGCATATGAAACATAAGTGAATTTCATATTCAGATTTCTGTCTCCTTCCCAAGATATCAAATCATGTATATGCTAATATTCCAAGATCTGAAAAAAAGAAATGTGAAATCTGAAACTTAGTTTCAAATATTTTACATTAGGGACACTAAACCAGTATTTAATTCCTTTATAAAAATTTTGTGTTATAATCAACACTTTCAACTTGCCTTCAGAACAACATACTTGCTTTCCCCTGCATTGATATACACTGCATTACATGTCTACAGAACCAGATGTTACTGTGTCACTGTTATGAACATAATTGAGATCTTTCTCCCTCACCCCTGCCTTCCATTTCAGCTGTTCACTCTGTCAGCAAGTGTTGTTGAGTGGCGTCTACATACCAGGTGTTGTTTAGGGTGCTGGGGACAGAAGCAGCAATAAGTTTGTCCTGACTCAAACCTACATAACTGACATTCTTGTGGCTGTGACCTGGTATGGAGACTCATTCACTTGACACTGGCTTTGGGAACTCCCTCCCACCTCTTCCCACCTCTGGCCTGTCAGTGTCCAACACTTCCTGGACTCTGAAAATGAGATTGAGGTCCTGCAAGATCAGATCAGTACATTTCAAACCATCCCCCATGACTTCTTTCTATCCTCCATTCCACAAAATGATAAAACCAAACAAAACAAATATGTAAATTTCTCCCACCAAATAAAAACAAAATCTTTAAGAAGTTAAAGGAGGAGTCTTTAGGATAAGGAACACATCCAGAGTCCTTCAAATCCAGCTATCAGTTTCTTTCTCAAGGATCCTGTGGTCTTTCTTGCTATCCTCTGTAAACCTGTTCATGTCTTCCTGTGTCAAAATGGTTTTTCTGCGTTGCCTTTAAGTATGTTTTTTGCCCAAAATGCCCTTCCCCTCTATTTCTGGCCATAAAGTTATCCATTTTTTCAAAAGCCAAGTTCAAATGCTCTTCCTTCATAAACCTATAGGCTACTGACATCTCTTCCCAAATCCACGTCCAGTGATAGCATTCTGGGAGCTTGGATTCGGTTGTAATGAGATTATTTACACCAGGAAATTGGTTAATGCCATAAGTCAGAGATTGATTTATCATGTGTGTTCTTTTTGACTATGTAGACTTAAGAAATTGGTAGATAAAAATGTTAATAGAGCAGATTAAACTTAAGTGTTCTGTGCCTATAGCTATTTTGTTGTGAAGTAATGCATTTGAGGAAAGAGTTTTCCAGTATTTGAAAAACTATTATCCAGCTTAACAAAGAAGCCATCCACACCACTGATGAACCAATGAAATTCCAACATGTCTTCATTTTATTTCACTTCCATTTTGCTAGTTACTATCAACAAAAATGTCAATCAATATCCATGTTGGAGCTATACTCTCTCATCAATAAGAGAAGAAACTTCTTTACTGAATCCGTCAGTAATCATTGATATGCAATCTGATGTTCCAAAATCATACTTGAATCACAAACACAAGTTGGCCATGAATAAAAAAATTCAGCAAAATAAACAAAGCCTTTCTTTGAGAATCAATTAGTTATATATAATTTATAATAAAGAATATTTTTGAAAAATATTTTGTTCACAAAAAATGTATTCAAGGTATACAGTATGTTAATTTGATACATATATATGTTGTCACATATGCTGTCAGAAGTGGCAAAATTTCTTTTTTCATGGCTAAATAATAATTCACTGTATGGTTGAAGATATACCAGATTTTCTTCATCCATTGATCTGTTTTCAATGGCCACTAAGTTGTTTCCATAAGTGCTGTAGTGAACATGGGGATGTGGATATCTCTTCAAGATTCTGATCTTATTTCCTTTGATCATATGCACCAAATTAGATCATGTGATTATTCTGTTTTTCAGTTTTTGAGGCACCTCCATACTGTTTTCCACAGTAGCTACACCAATCTACATTCCCTCCTACAGTGGACAAAGATTCTCTTTTCTACTCAGCCTTACCCATTCTGGCTGTTTCTAGTCTACCTGGTAATGGCTGTCTTCAGAGGGTTAAGGTGATAGCTCACTGTGATTTTTGCTTGAACTTTCCTGATGATTACTGATGTTGAACACCTTTTCATATATATACCCGTCAGCCATTTATATGTCTTCTTTGAAGAAATATCTATTCAAGTCCTTTGCACATTTTAAAAATAGGATTAGGTTTTGCTATTCAGTTGTGTGAGGTCCTTATATATTTTGAATATTAGCTCTTTATTAGATATATGGTTTGCAAATGTGTTCTCCCATTTTGTAGGCACTTCCATTCTGCTAATTATTTCCTCTGCAGTGCAGAAGTTTTTTAGTTTGATGTAGACCCACTTGTTTGTTTTTGTTTTTGTTGACTTCATTTTGGTTTCCTATTTTAAAAAAATCAACAACAAGGCTAATTTCAGGGAGAGTTTTTTTTTAATCCTGTGTTTTCTTCTAGGTATCTATTTTTTAGGAAGGGAAAAGTGAGTAATGTATGTGAAGATCCTGGCACACAACTAAGAGGAGCCATGAGTGTCACAATCATGATGTGGAGTGCTGCCAGACTGTGGACCACACTCATCAGACCACTCTGCTCTTCATGGAAATCCAGTAAGGTGGGTTCTGCATGGCTCCCATTTTACAGAAGAAGAAGGAGAGGCAAACATACAGAAATGTACCCAGGACCCCACAATTGGAAGTGTTCAGTAGATACTATGAAAGAGATAACTTTAAAAGGTGAGTTTCAAGGACATTTTCCTTCTCTCTTTTCCCTTCATTTGTTTTTCTTGATTCTTCCATAGTCTCTTTTCTTTTCTTTCTTTTTTTGGATACTGGGGATTGAACCCAGGGGTACTCAACCACTGAGCCACATCCACAGCCCTTTTTATTATTATTTTTTTTAGAGACAGGGTTTTGCTGAGTTGCTCAGGGCCTCGCTATGTTGCTGAGGCTGGCTTTGAACTTGCAATTCTCCTGCCTCAGCTTCCCCAAGTCACTGAGATTACAGGTTTGTGCCACAGTGCCCAGCACCATAGTCTCTTAATTTCCCTTTTCTTTGCATTTCTGTTTCTTCCTTGGGACTTCAGTCACCTGAAAGGGAGGTCAGAGGAGACCACAAACAACATTTTTCTTTATTTCCTGTGGATTTCACTTTCTTAGCTGCTCCTTTAGGGGTTTGGGTTTTATTGACTATAAAAAAATTTTTGACATAACTTCAAACTTGTAAGAAGAGTTGCATTAACTATACACAGAAACACCACAAACGCTTTATTCAGATTACAGGTGTGTTTCTGTTCTATTTCATTTGCTTTATTGTCCTTTCATTTTGTCTCCTTTCTGCCTGTTCTGTATCAAACACAAAAGGATGCTGTCATCTGGCCAAACTGGACATGTTGCAACAACTTATTTCTTCATTTCCCCTGTATCATTGTACATGAACACAGTGACACTTGCCTTTTCTAATTTTAATTTCCTTCCTTGTCTGTTGATAGCAGAGTACCGCCAGCCACAAATTTCCATGAATTTTAACCTGCTTCAATTGGAGAATACCTTGGACAGTTGTGTGGTATGCTGTCCAAAGTCCTTGAGTCCAATGGGTTTTAGAATTTCCAATTTAAGGATTTCAAAAGGAAAGAGGAGGAATGTTCTATGTATTTCACAACATTCTCAGTGAGGTCTAGCGTAACAGCTCCATCATCAAACACTAATATTTTTGCATGTAGAGTAAACAGAGACTTTAAATATTCTCAGTTTAGCTTATAGCAGTATAGTCATCAGCTGAGCTTTGATGTTGAAATTTAAGAATTTAGAGCTTCTTCTTCACTAATTTTTTTTTCTTGGTACTGAGGATTGAAACCAGGGGCACTCTACTACTGAGCCACATCTCCAGCCTTTTTTATCTTTTATTTTGAGACGTTTTTACTAGTCATTTGGGACCTCTCTAAGTAGCCTCAGATTGGGGCCCTTCTGCCTCAAGCTTCCAAGTTACTGGGATTACAAGGTATGCACCACTATGAATGGTTAGAGCCTCTTGTTTTTTGGAACTGCACAAAAATGTATGCATGACTATACATTTAAATATGGTAGAGAATAGATGCTAAATAAAAACGTTATTGATTGACCAACAGTATCCCATCTAAGTTGCATGGAAAACTTAGTCAATCAATTTTGTCTCAATAATAAAATCATGACAATCTCAATAGTAGTATGTCAACAACTATTTCCCCAACCCACTCACACTCCAGGATAAAATTTAATTCTTAAAGATGGTAAGAAAAGACTAATGTCCCCTCTCTCAACAAGATGGGCTTCTTTGAAATTATAGGGAATCTAGAACTCAGCAGTTAAATATGTGGTGGCCTGCCAAGACAGCAGGACACATTGCAACCATGGGGACTATGGACTGCTAATCAAAGTCTGTATCGAAGAATACAAAGTCCTGTGTACCAGAGCACAGTTTTCACAACAAATCAGTTCCCACAGTGGTAAGTAATACATTTTATTATAGCATAGTGGCTATCCTTTAAAAGTACCCATTTTCCCAATGAATCATATATTTATTAAATATCAATAGAATAACTATTCCTCCATGTAGCAACATCTACTGAGAACTCTTTTCTCTGTACTGTTGATTTTGTTATATTTTCATCCATATTCCATCCAGCATGAGACTGAGCACTACCTCAAACTATTCTCAAATGACTTTATGGGTATTTTTCATTTGACATACCATTAGAATTTATGTTTCCTATGCTAAGAGTTGGCATTAAACAAATATTTGAGCCTGCTTGCCACCTAAAGGAAGAATGGCAAATTTGAATTGAAATGAAGCTGAATAATTACCCTAGATATTTAAGTTTTTGTGATTAATTTATTTGTTACATGTCATTTATCTTCATTATGCTTTTATTCAGGTAGATTCATATTATATCCTTTTTTAAGGATTGAGAAAATGAGTTTAACACATTGCTGTGATCATAGATCAAATCAATGCATCAGCCACTGAAGTTCTGCTTTAAAGGTTCCAGCTTTGATGCATACTCCTCGGTGCATGGCATTTAGGATATTTCTTGTTTGAATATGAGGTCAGGTATGGCAGGTTTTCCAAAAGAGCATTCCATTCTCAAGAAGATAGTAAACTCCCCTTTTTGGAACGGATGCCGCTGAGTTGCTGCTACCCATAAAGCTCCTGGCTGAAGCTCAGAACTGAGCACATCTTGGAACTAGGAGCTCTTGACAACCCCATTAACTGGCATCAGATGCAGTCAGATAGGTGATGAGCTGCTGCCTCTTTTTTTTTTTTTTTTTTTTTTAAGAAGAATGTGCTTGTACCCTCTGAACAAAGTGGCAAATATCTGCAGCTGCTTGCCTGCCGCCAGACAGCCAGACTGATGTGAATTATTTAATGGAAAGTACCACGACCTCCGCTAACAATAGAGGAGGCCTCAAGATTTGTGGGCGACACGCTGGCAGCCCACAGATGAAAACCAGGCTACTTGGAGAAGCAGTGCAGCTTAGCAGTGCCAGTCATCAGAGGAGCTGTTGCGACCTAGGGGCAGAGAGGTGAATGCCACTGTGTGCCCTGAAGGCAGCACATTCCGGCAACTCAACCAGGAGAGGAGAGGCCAACCGTTGGCATGACTGAACTGCAAACTAGGATGATTATGCTTTTAAAGATCCGCTTCTCAGCTCAGATCTAAAATTATATTTAAATTTCCTGCCTCCGTGCAATCAAAAGAAGCCAACTGAAAGAAATGTGTACTTCAAGGCTGTAAATCTGAAACTTCCTAATCCCCGAAAGTGCACACTAGACTTCTTGCCTCCATGGAAACAACAAAGCATTCTGCCAACTGATTGGCCTCCAATGAATTTTAGATAAGACAGCTTGGAAGGGAATGGATGTGATTTTAATGCAGAAGAAAGCGCTGGAAGGGAGGTCCACTTGGTTCATATTTGAATAAAGCAAACAAGGCAGACGAAAGGCTGACAGCTGTAAATGACATTGTCAGTACAAAAATTATCAGCCAGTTTACAATCTGTTTGCTTATGTTGAACAAACAGACTGTGTGTGGCATCCTCCGGCCCTGTGAATGGCAGAAATACTTGCGGGCCTCAGAAAAGCTATCTACTCTCCTGCAGCCCGGCCACATTAGATCGCCATTTGACAGCCACACTGAAAAGGAAACTGTGTCCTCCGCCTTTCCCCTGCAGCCCCTCGCCTCTCTGTTTTCTCTTTTCCTTTCTTTCTTTTTCTTCCTCGTCTTCATAAGACAAGCACTGAAGTTGGGTGGAGACACTCGTCTTGTTGTATCAATGGCGTGAATTATGTTAGTTCTGTTACTGGATCAAGTCGTTTACTGATGTGTCTGACATTCCAAGTGGGAGATCTTCAGTAACCTAGCAAGGCTCAGTGCCAACAGTCTTCATTTTTTATTCCTTACAGGAAGCAGAATCCGGGAGCCCCTGAAAGAATGTCACTTTTTTTCTTCTTTGTGCAGCCTGTCTCAGAGACCCTCTGCTTTGAACTTGCTAACAGCATTGCAAAACACAACACAGAGATGGCTGTGGAGGAAACATTCAGCCCTCCTCCCCCTGAGCCAGGCCTGAAGAGCCCAAGTTTTAGGAATAAAAACCCAGTAGACTCTAACTTTTCTTGGGACTGAGCCGAAGTCTTTGACCCAGCCCCCAGTCTAACAGGCATGAGTTGTGTGGTCCCACTGCCTAATCCTCTCTGTGTTCTGCAAACTCATAACATAGAAATAGCTCCCTTTGTTCAAAAAGAATGGAGAACAAACACAGGTACTAAATTTATCCCTCAAGTTCTGAGGCTCCCTCCTGTTTAACTGCATCAGAGAGATTTAAGCTGCTGGTTGTGGCTTTTCAAGGGGCCTGAGGCAATTTGGATGCTCTTGGCTTCTTACCTAAGAGATTCGGGCTCACCCTGGAGAGAGTGACACACCCCATGCCCCAGAGGACAGACAAGTCATCTCTGTAGAAATGTACACTGGCGACATAATCATCTCATAGAAGACAACTGTCTAGAAAAACCCAAGTTTTGATTTGAGGTTTTCACCTAGTATGTTGTCATCATTGTCCAGACTCTTTCTTGCTCAAGTGAGCTCAGAAGTATTCTTTTGGTGAGAAGATTAAATCTTATTGTGTTTATTGTTTGCTTCATATATATAATATATGTATATCATATATATATATACATATATATTACATATTACATATATATGTTAAGAATTTGTTAGAGGTGCTTGGTTTAGCTGACCAGAAAAATAAAATAACCATGGCAGGTGAGTGTGGTGTGTTTGTAGCAGATAAAAAGGGCACAGTGGGAAACACAAAGCTGGAAGACTGTGGTAATTACTGTTAAGCAGTGAAGCATCAAAACACCTCTCATATGGAAAGTTCATCCAATTACCAGCAACCTGGAGAGGAGAGTTATGTTGTGCTGTGCTTTTCATTTTAATCTAAATTGCTGTTTCTCTTTCTCTGATATGGCCATCGGTCATAAAGAGTTGACCATCATTAAAACTGTTTGATTTGGAACACTGTAGTGTTTGGCTAAGAGGGTAAATGCAAATTTGATGAAAGAATAAGGATGAATTTACATATCAGCCTCAGCTCACATGGAGAAAGTAAACATTCTGTTTATCTCAAGTGTCACTTTATGATTTCAGTAGAATATAAAACTGACCTTGGCTCAGTCATTGCAAAAGACCTAAATGAAATATACAGTTGTCCAAATACGATTTACTCAAGTAGAACTTGTCGGCAAACCCTGTGGAACTCAGCAAACAGGACTAGAGAGTGCAGCGGGAGCATTTTGTTCCAATAAACTCCAAAATGGAATTCTGGAGTGAGGAGTTGGTGAATAAGAAAGGATACAAAAATTCCCATTTTATGTAATCACAATGAATTAAACCATCTTGTTTAGTATTTTATATGTCAGTTATCTAAAAATTAAAAATAAAGAACAGAAAAAATATTAAAAGCCACATTAACCCTGTAATATCTAGTATTCTTCAACCAACCCTTTGTTTTATCATTTGGGGACAAGAGTAAAACTGTCATTTGTTTGGTTTCTAGAAACTATAATTGATTCAAGGAACTTCAACACTCCATAGGTAGTTTACATTGCAGGAGAATAATTCCTTTTGGCTATTTAAATCAACCACATTTGCATTTTCCACAACATTTTTAATTAGTTTTTTTCCTCAAGCTAAGTCAACATTCATCACTGTGGTAAAGGAACACCAAATTTTGTTCATAATGGAAGCTATTGAGTGTGAAGAAAAATATTCTGAAACACCTGCAGGCATCTAGATTGATATTTTATTTTTATTTTTTTGTGTGTTTTTAAACTAGGAATTGAACTCAGGGGTGCTTAAGCACTGAGCTACATCCTCAGCCCTTTTTATTTTTTATTTGAGAAAGGGTCTTGCTAAATTGCTTAGGCCTCCCCTAAGTTGTTGAGGCTATTTTGTTGAAGAATACTCAGCCTTCCAAATTGCTAGATTGATATTTTACCTCCACTTTCTCACACCCAAAAGTTCAATGTGGAAAAGAAAGAAGTGAAATGAGATAATTTTCTCTTTTAAAGGCAAATTGATGGCACAAATATAGTAAGGTGATAGGGGAAATATATAAACATAAAAAGATATGTATTAAATTTGAGCTATTTTAAAGTTTTGCCCACTAAAGAGCAAAGTAATCCTGAATAAATGAAAAGTACAGAACATTTCAAAGATATAAATGGTTTTAATTGAAGTATCAAAGAATATTTTTGTAGGGAAATATTTATGCATTCACTTCTGTAGCCTATAAAATAATTATTTTTCAAGCTAGTAATTATGTATTCATATCTACAAAGTATGATAAAGATTTAACAGAAGAACTCCAAAGGAACTTCTAGTCTGAATATAGTTTGCATCTTAATTACAAATAATTACAGCAGACTGACTTAGCAGCTTCTTCGGTCAAAGGTTATGCTGGGGTTTGGGGGTTCAGTGGGTGGAGGTAGCAATATAAGTGAGAAGGAATCTCATCATCAACAAAACTGTGGCCAGGTTTTCCAAATGGTATTTGAAGGGAAACTGAAATGCTGCCCATACAAGAGTTAAATGAAATGGATCAAATTATATTATGGGCATACATGAATATGTCATAATAAATTCTACTCTTACGTATTATTATAATGCACCAATAAAAACAAATAAAAATAAAGAGAGCATGTTTGTGTGTGACGAGTTGGAAGAGGTTGTATATATTTGAGGAAATAAGATTCTTAGGATTCTCTTCAGTTCTGTGTTGGCATATGGGTGAACTTAGTGTCTTTCACACAGCATTACTTCTGGTCAGAAGTGATTATAAAATGCTAAAAAAAAAAAAAAATAGAGGCTCATGGCTGAGAAAAGGATCCTGTGAACTCAATACACCTATACTTTCCAAATATCCTAAACATATTTAAGGCCCGAATCACAGAACTTTCAGAAAGCAAAGTCTGTCCACAGCACAAGCAGTATGGATGCTTGATGAGCCTAAAAGACTAAGAATGGAAGGAATCATTGACAAAGGATAGGGACCTGAATGTTCATATGAGGGTACTCGCATGGAGAATGGCAGTGGGCACATGTGCAAGCCATGGACCATCCCTAGCCTGAAATGGACCTGTGTACACTACGTATAGAAATCAACTTCTTCTTGTTTTCCCATGAACCTCATTAGACCATATTCATATAATGCTGAAAGGGATAACTATAAAGCTAGAAAAAACCATTTGTCCATTAAAAAAATATAGCATATCCACATATGGGAATATTACTTGGCAATAAAAAGAAGCAGAGCACTGATACACATGACAACGAGGATGATTTTCAAGAATGCTATGTTCAGTGAAAAGAGCCAGTCACAAAAGGTTACATACTGTAAGGTGCTATTCATATGAAATGTCCAAAACAGGTGAATCTAAACACTTGGTTGTTAAACGCTTGGGATGGAAGGTGGTAACGAGAATTCCCTAGGGAAGAATTGAAGGTGAAAGGGAGGTATGGTTTAAATAAGCAGTTTGCAAACTGGGCAGATGCAGCCTTCTATGTAAATTTTAAGTGGCTGGGGAAAGGAACACAGAGAGGAAGGGACTAGATTACATAGTAGTACCTGCTCAAGTTCCCACTTCTGTCTGCTTATACAAATGAGGGATGCCAGAGTGCTAATTGGTGGGTTTTATATAAATGAGGATGCAATCATGCCCGATCCTGATTGGTTTACACTTACATATAACAGTGGCTTATAGTTTATCGGTCAGATCTGGGCATCACATGGAGCTGTTAGGGGTCAGTTATCTTGGCAGTTGAAGCAGGACCACCCTGGGAAGGTCAAAAAATTTAGTTTGTGGTTCTTCCAGGAACAGAGATTTCTGCATGTGACCCCACAATCAGAATATGATGGTCAGGTTCCATTTTGAATTTTACTCAGTCTCTTAGAGATTCAGTTTTTCTTAAAGTTCACAGGGATGGGAATTGGAAGAGATTGCTAAGGAGTATGGATTTCTTTGGGGAGTGATTAAAATATTCTAAAATTAGATTGTAGTACTTGTTGCATAATTCTGAGAATATAGGAAAGCCATTGAACAGCACATTTTAAATTTTGTGTGTGTGTGTGTGTGTGTGTGTGTGTGTGTGTGGAGGGGGGATATTGGGAATTTAATACAGGGGCGATTTTCCCCTGAGCTACATTCTCAGCCCTTTTATATTTTTATTTTGTGACAGAGTCCCATCAATTTGCATAGGGCCTCACTAAGTTGCTCAGGTTATCCCTGAACTTGGTGATCCTCATGCCTCATTCTCTTGAGTCATTGGAATTCTAGGAGTGAACCCCAATGCCTGGCTGAACTGTACATTTTAAATAGGTACATTTTATGGTATGCGAGAGATAGCTCACTAACACTGTTGAAGAGCAGAAGAAAAAGACAAAAACAAAACAAAACAAAACTGACAGCTGGTACTATTATAGAACCAAAGATGAGCTATCAAAGAGAGACAATCGTGTAGCTCTCTGAGAGACAAATGGAAAGCACATGAGCATTAACTCAAAGCAGGCCATTGACCATCTTGGACTGTTTCCATCTGGATGAAGGAAGTATTTGTCAGGATCAGACCCTAACTTAAAATTTGATAAATATTTGTTGGTCATTTATGCTGTTCCTTGTGTGGCAGGCCATGATGGAGAATAAAATCCATTGTGGAACTCCACATCTAGTAGGACAGAGGCAAATATAAATATAATTTGCTTGACCACAGCCAGAGAACAGTGCATATTATTAATAGTGGGCTTGGAAATGCAAGGAATATGCAGATCCCTCCAGGAACCCTCCCTGAGAAGCAGATACCGCAAATGACAAAGTTTTAAAGTTTTTGTTCTGGGGGTAATGAGGAATCTGAAAAGTGATTTTTGTTTTGTTTTTAGAAGAAAATGACAAAATATTCTGCAAAGCCCAGTGCCAGGCTCAGGGCTGGATTTCTGTACAAACACATGAATGCAGGGCCCAGGAGCTTGATTTAGTGAAGTTTTCAGGTGTTTTGATACTACCTGGTAATGGAATATGCAGATACAATACTTCCAGGAACCCTTAGTTCTTCCTTTGTGAGCTCTTTAGAGGTTGAAAGTATCAGATGTCCTCCAAACACCTAACAACATTCTTTATTACATAAATATCACAGGGTTTCTCTTACAAATTGGAGTGAGTTTACCACTCTGAGACCTGAAAATCACATCCAAAGGTCAGTGTTCAATGCCACACTCTAGTTTAAAAGGAGCACATTTAGAAGAATATGGCCAAGATCTGGAGAAGCTACCAAATATATAACATACAGAAAGGTGAGAGAGAATGGAAAAATTTCACCCAGATTGGGGCAGATGTCAAGCTTCACCAAGCCTTTGCTATGGACTAGGAGTTTAACCTCACTACAACCATTTAAACCTCAGAACCTAAGAGGGATCGCTGACAAGCAATGACATTATCCCCATTTTACAGATGAGAAAACAAAGGATAGAGATATTAGGGAATTTATATAAGGTCAATAGGTAAAAGAGCAAAATGACTCCAACACAGCTTCATTGACCATTCAAGATTACACTTTTAATCACTATGCTATTTAGCTTTCTTGCCCTGCATAGATTCACAGTATGTAAATTTTGCCAATAAATAGAATCAACTTGTCTCTAAACTCCACAAAGATATGTATTTTCAGAGTTTCAAGTCACTGAAGATGTTCATGCAGGAACCAAGGGACTGGAAATATAGACGGTGTAAAGTCTTGGTATTGAATATTCCTGTTTTCTGTCACCCTAGTGATTCTGACATGGTGATTGTGGTATCCTATGAACAGAACCAGAGCCCCTACCTACAGTCATGCAGGTTGAACATGGAACAACTCTAGGACGATTGGGGGATGCTTAACACTCATAGGCATTGAAGATTTGACTACTGATGATAGTTTCCCTAAGGATCTTAGCAAAAAGGTTTTAAGGGAGACCAGCTATTCTTTGTATGCCCAGTTTCCATTTGAATCCTTAGAGGTCTTGGCTATTGTCTGATTTAGAAAGATAATTGTAGAGAAAAGATGGAGAGTCATGGGGCCAGAGATATAAAGATGAAAACCACTTTCATGATAGAAAGTGAGGGATGAAGATGAGGATTGTGTCGTGATGGGGGTCAGGGAACTATTTCAAACTGATAAGTTTAGGAGACAGGTGAACTAGAGACCTAAATTCAGGAATCACAAACATAATAGGATAGTTGAAGCTAAAAGAACTGGTAAGTTTAATTGAAGAACAAGAAAAGTCAGGCATTGAAACATAACCCTGAGCAGTAGGTAAATTTAACTAGATGGTGAGAAAAACAAGAGAGAAAGTTTTGCATGTAGCAGGTGATCTGTGGAGACAGTGTTTCAGAGAAGATAGGTAAGTGTTTTGTTTAGCTTTTCCACCACTGTGACCAAAAAGACCTGACAAGAGCACAGAAGAGGAAAAGCTTATTTGGGGCTCATAGTTTCAATCCATGTGTAGTCAACTCCATTGCTCTGGGCCCAAGGTGAGGCAGAATATCATGGCAGAAGAGTGTGAAGGAGGAAAGCAGCTCAGAACACAGCAACAAGTAAGCAGAAAGCATTTTACTCTCTCACCATGGACAAAATATATACCCCAAATATATACCTTTAATGACATCATTTCCAGCTATACCCTGCCTGCCTACAATTACCATTCAGTCAATCCATTCAAGTGGATTAATGCACTAATTAGTTCAATGCTCCCATAACTCAATCATTTCACCTCTAAACTTCCTAAACACATGAGTTCTGGGGGACACCTCATATCTAAACCATAATAGTAGAAGGATGGAGAAGTTGAAGGATGTAATGAACTTAGATTGTTGACATTTAGGAGTCCACTTTCAATGAGTAGTTGATAGAGAATGAGATAGAACCAGACTGATAAATTATGGTATAATGGCTGCAGAAAGTAAAAAATAGTGAGTGCAGAAGGGTGGCATTGAAGAGGAAATCCATGGTGATCTGGTTTGGCAGGGAAGGAAGACATGAAAAGTTTTTTGGGGGGCGGGGGGAATTGGTAAGACATGACAGATGATTAATCATTTATAAACAAGAGCCATACTTTACACAAATCTGCAATATCTAAGGCAAATTTGGTGCTGAATGGTCATGTCCCATAATTCCTAGTGGAATCTCTTGAAGTGACAAGACTTCTTTCTTAAAGAAAACAAATCTATATATTTCATCTTGAGTGGCTTAGAAGAATGGATCTTTACTTGCAGTATTGAACACACATGCTTCAGCAAGTCTTTACAAGATTTAAGAACACTCAAAAGCAGGGTAGGAATGCTTACAAGCAGCTCATATCACATGGTTCCATGGTGTGGCTTTGGTCTTAGTGAGTCCCACTTTTAAATCTCTTTCAAATGTCCATGTGGCTGAGAAACTTGGGAGGGTTTTGATTTGGAGGGCTCAGAGCAACTTGGAAATCTAGAGGCCAAGGCATGTCTTGGAGCCACACCCTGTGTCTTAAACTCTCCCTCCTTCTGTCTCTGAAGCATCCAGGAAGTTGTGGCTGAAACCCCCGGTCATGCATCAAAGCTCTTAAATTAGCTCTGGGCAATTGGCAAAAAAAAAAAAAAAAAAAAAAAAAGCAGCTGGAACTATTTTGCTGCCCTATTGTATCATTATTATTAAGCTCTTAAGAGAAGGGGTTTGCAAAATAAAAAGCATAACATGTTATAACTTAGGGGAAAGAAAGCATGAGGATAAAAACATGACATGTTGAAAGAGCATGACATTTTTGAAAAAGCATGACATGTTATGACTTTATTACTACTCTCTGATTTCCAGAGTTCTACATGTTTATTAAGGTGAACCGCGGTGGGATTTATGAATGATTTTCATTTTCTTTATTACAATTTTCAACACTTAAAAGTGTTGCTGTTATCCTTTGTTTTTATTATGTTTTCTTTACATATGCACATCACTTATTATTCTTTATATAATAAAGTTCAACCCTCAATCTGTTGGATAAATAAATGCTTCTACATTTTGGAAATTTTTCCTTGGAAATTCATTGCAGATTTTTCCCATAGGAAAAACACATTCCTTAAATGTGTTTTTCTATTATATAACTTATATAATCTTTGTATTATTCCAAACCTGTGTGGTAATATAATAACTTCTTTAGACTTTTTATTGGAAACTTAGATTATTTCCTACTTTGTTTTGTAATTATATGTAAAATACTATGGTAAATATCATTTCCTCAATTATTTGTTTTTTCCTTTAAGTAATCTGAAATTTCAATACTATGTATTCTACTTCATAGAAAATATTATTTTTGTTATTATTATTCAGTATTAGGGATTGAATCTAGTGGTGCTTTACCACCAAGCTATGTCCTCAGATCTTTATATCTTTTATTCTAAGACAGAGCCTGGCCAAATTGCCCATCTGGCTTCAAATTTGTGATCTTCCTACCTCAGCCTTCTGAGTAGCTGAGATTACAGGTGTGCACCACCATGCCTGATTATAGAGAATCCATTTTTTAAGACTCTTGCATTTGATTATCAAATTTTCCTTCAGAATGGTCATTCCAATTTACATTTCTATGAGTTGGCATAAATGGTCATTTTTTTTTTTGCATTTTGTAATAAGTTCTGGGTATATTCTTAAAAAGAAAAATGCTAACCAGCTTTAGAGGATAAATGTAGAATATATGTATGCGATGAAATTTTTATTTGATTACAAATGAAGTTATAAAAATTATTTTGGGCATTCACCACCCATTTCTTTTCTTCAGTGAGATACCTGTTTATATCTTGTTCAAATTTTTCTATTGATTTTTTGACATATCTTATGTTTATTTCTAAAATCTCTTTATATAGTAAAGACACTAGTCTTCTAACTGATATGTATATATTAGGATATGTACATGTATGTGTATGGATGTGTTTATTTAGAAGTTTGATTTTTTTTCACCTGGCATGGTGAGTGGGAGGCTGAGGAAGAAGGATCATAAGTTCAAAGCCAGCCTCAGCAAAAGTGAGGCACTAAGCAACTCAGTGAGACCCTGTCTCTAAATAAAATACAAAATAGGGCTGAGGATGTGACTCAGTGGCTGAGTGCCCCTGAGTTCAATCCCTGGTACCTGCTCCCCTGTGAAAAAAACAAAAAAAGAAATTTGGGGTTTTTTTTGGTAGTGCTGAGGATCCAACCCAGGGCTTTACTCATGCTAAACAAGCACATGTTATTTCAGTGAGATATAAACCAAGCCCTGAAATTTGATATTTTATGTAATCAAATATAATGCATTTTTACTTGGATGTACCTTTTACTCTCTGTTATGCTCACACAACTCTCTTATCCTGAAATTACATATTTGCCTGTTCCCTTGATTTTGATTCTATTCCCTGAAAATGCTTATCTTTTAATTTTTTAAAAAATCAAAATATATCTGTACTGTATGTGACTGTACGTATAATATTATATAGCACTCTAATTTTGATTTTTTCCCCAGTGATTTAATAAATTGTCTCATTAGTATTATCCTTTACTCTTCCTATTGTCTTAAAAGCTTCTGTGATCACATACTTGCTGGAAAGTCTGGATTTCTATTCTGTTCCATTAACTCATCTGTGTTTGCATCAATATCACACTGCTATAATGATACATCAATTTTAATCAGCAGTAAACTTTAGAGGAAAGGAATTGCAAGACCATACAGTAAATTTAATGTGGGTTAGCAGCAAAATCTGGGAGCCAAGCAACAAAAGACTCAAGTTCTAATTTAGGCTTTACCCCCAGTTGTCTGAGCAATATTGCTCGAGACTCGTGCAATTTTGAATATATTTTAAAAATATTTCTTCATTTAAAAAGTTCAGTGCCATATGCATACAACTGAAGTTATATCATTTCTTTGTTCAATCTCATATAACTGTCCCAGAATCAAACATTTTTATTTGTCTGGCTCATCAATTGAAAGCCCAGATTTTTAACTTTTTTTTTTTAAAAAAATGAGTAGCTCTAGTTTGAAATAGGGCATGGAAGGAGTTATAGGTTTATTTCTCAACCCTAAATAATCATTTAGGAGACTCATCATTGGAACTTGCTACGTGGTCATACATGGAAGAGCTTAAAGAAATAGATGATTCAGGAAAAAACAAAATCTTGAAGTACTTTAGATACACTTTGGTCTCACCAGGAAAAGCCCATTTCAAGACAAATCTTCACCCTGAAGGTGCACACCACATCTGACATCTTCCTGCATGGGCGGCAGCTACTACTGTTTAGGTGATTCACTTCCTACTGGGTTATTTCAGGGAAAAGGCTGTATCTTCCAAAAATAACTTATGGGTCATAGTAGCAGTAAAAAGTGTCGAAATGAATACTTTCTCTGTGTTCACATTTGGATTAAAACTCTCAGCCACAGAAAGCAAAATTGGGCAGGAAGGGAAAAGGGTGGAATGCACCAAGCAAGGGCATGGAGCACTGGGCAGGGAACTGTGGTCGCCTTAATTTGACCTCTTGTGTGCCTTTAGTTAGATCTGGCCTCTGTCCAGGTTTGAAACAAGAGTGTTGTCTAAATCCATATGGGCTTCCTATGGTTTGTTTAAGAATCTTCATCCAATTCACTGGGGTCTCCTGAGAACGGTGCCCACCTACCAGCCCACTCAAGGTTTGGCCATCATGTTGCACGAAGAGGTCGGCAGGTGGAATGGATGAAGGTCCATTAAGCAGAGTACAGGAGAGTGAACTCTGTGAGGGCAGACACCATGCTGTGTTATCTTTCTTCCCCAACATCTAGCACCTTTCATGTGAATGTTTAATGAATGAATGAATAGATGGACTTGAATAGATGAGAAACATCACAGGTGGCCCACATCAGGAGAGGAAACTAAAAGCTGTTTACCTTTTCCAAGAAGTCTCATAATCCTGTTTCTTGTTCTCACGTGCTCAGCCAGTTTCAAGTCTTCTATCCCACCCGGGATAAAAGAGGATGGGGCTCCTCCCACCGGCAGACTTCCAGCTGGCCCATATTTGTCCACAAAAACAATAACCCCTCCTTGTTTATTCTGCCAGCAGGATACCAACCTGGGAGGCAACACTTCAAGGCCAACACCTCCTTTTCCAGAGGCAACATCCTGGTGCTGATGGGCAGCCTCAGCCCCACCTTCAATGGGGACCAGCTTCCCTTGAACCAGAATGAGGTTCCCACTGAGGGAGGGAGCCGAAGGCATTATCCCTTCACCTCAGCTTGGAAGAAAACATTCCGTTTAGACAGGTGGCTGAGCTTTCTACCAATTGGCAGAAGTTTTCTTCTTTTGCTATGAGCGCCATCTTCTTTTCATTTGGGCTCTGGCTAGGAATGAGGGAGGTGACAAAGGGGTGGGGCAGAACAGAAGAGTCCATTCATCAGAGTTGTCTTTTGATGAAATGGGATTATTCTGCCTTCATTTGTCAAGAAATGGAGGCCAGAAGATTAGGGGCAGGTGCAGTGATCAAACATAACCAAGGCCAGCACAGTCCTCCAGGAGCATAATAGGGAGCCCCATAGTCAGGGAAGACGAGAGTTGCAAGAAACCTGAGGAAATGACCATGTTCCTGGCTTCTAGCAGCACACCCTATTGCCTGCCCTGACTATCCTGTGTTGTGTATGTTAAACTGGAAGATACTTCACCTTGTGAGATAGACGTCAGATTCATCATGGCATCAGACTGAGTGAATTTTGCAAAGATTAGGAGCCTAAACTGGCAGAAGTCTTGAAAGACCACAAAAGAAGAGATTACTTTAAATTGTAGTTGTAGATAGTTACTTCAAGCTAGAACTCTGCACTGGGAGCAGTTTTCAGGGAGCTAGGAGTGCATTTGTTTCCTATCCCAATAATGAAGGTATTCCACCAGACATAAATGTGTCTCAACATGGTCTCACATCCCTAAATTTAAGAACACCACTATAGTAAATAGTGTCACCTACTTCATTATAGTTAAGTGCTGTGTAACTCAAAATACAAGATGAGTTATCAATTCCTTAACCATTGTGTAAGCAGGACATGGAAATAGATAATATAAACATTTTCTGATTGTCACTTCTTTAAGGAACTCTGTTTTCTGAGTTTTGCTCCATGCTATCAGCACTCAGATCCTGGAGAGTTTCAGAAAGAGCTGGGCAGGGGAGGGAGCTGGGTGCATGGCTGGCTCCATTCAGTAGTTTGGGTGTTTGCTTCTGTACACTGTCTTCTCAATTTATCCTATTCAAATTTGTCCCTCTGCAAAATGAGCAATTAATGCATGGCCACTTGTAAATGTTAAATCTGCAAATACCAAGCCAATCCTACAAAATGTTTCCATAAATTGCAAGCTTCTTGCCATGTTATCCCGATTTCTCTTGGGAAAGGGAGGGGTCAGGGTAACCAGTTTGCACATGGGGATGTAAAGGCAGAGGATATTTGCATACTCATGAGAAAGAGCTCATTCGATAAAATCAGGAGAAACCATATTACAAATCCCTTAGAGAGTAAAAGAGGGTAGGGGAACTCATCATGAACATTTCAGCTATAAATACATTCATATGCAAACATTTTTCAAAATGTGAAGGAGAGTGAGCACCCATCTGAATGAGGTTTTATTCACCAAGGGGAAGGTCGCAGTTTCCTAGGTAGGACTCGGTGGCCAGAGAAGATGAAATCATCTTCCACAGAAATGGGGTCATGCAGGTTATGGCTCCTGGAAGATTTATTTAAAAATAAATCGTTCCTCTTTCTCATTCATAGGAAAACTGATATATTCTCAATTAAATCTTCAACTTTTAAATACCATTGTATGATTTATTATATTGATGACTATAACAGTGATTTTGTAGCATTAACATGCATTTGATCTAGCAAGGATAACAGGTTGAAATGTTTAAGTTGGTGTCTTTCTTTCTTTTTAAACCAAGCAGTTTCTTATTCACAAATCCTGTCTGAAATTTCATGTTCTCAATGAAAGGAGACGGAAGACTATTTTAAATTTTTCTTAAATGTCTAGCATTTATTTTTTAAATTTTATCCTTGTATTTTTGTGCCAGTGATCTCATTTCATGTGTGAAAACAAATTATTTTTTATGTTAAGCATAGGTAGAACTGGTATGTACTATAATAGGTTAAATATTATGATTGGATATTATTATGCAATGAACCAGTATTCTACTTACAAACAGAGCTTCAAAAAGTCAAATGTCATAAATTTCTTTTCAGCTACTTAAAATGAGAGAACATAATTTTTTTATTTTTTAAATTTATACAATATGTGATCATTTGAAAATGCAATTCAGATGTCAGCATTGTTAGCATTTTGATATATAAGTATAAATATGATACACATATTTTTTTACAGATGTAGGATTTATTTATTTATTGCACTATTGGGGTTTGAACCCAAATGTATGCCACTGCACTACATCCCCAGCCATCTTTATTTTATTTTTAAAATTTTGAGACAGGGTCTCACTAAGTTATTCAGACTGGCCTTCAACTTGTCATTCTCCTGCCTCAGCCTCCCAAGTAGCTGAGATTATAAACATGCACCACCATGCCAGGATCATATTATATATAGAGTTTTGATTTTGTGTTCTCCTTTGTTCCTTTAATGACATATTGTGAGCATTTCCCCATGGCATTGACTATTCTTGGAAAACATGCCCTTTAATGCATTGAAAGTGTGCATAGAGTGCCCTATATATAATATCTTTATATATTTTATAATACACAACAGCATCAAGTCAATTTGATACAAAAAAGATAAATGTCATGAAATCAGCCAATTTGGTGGGGAAAATATACATAGTATGGCACTGAATTCATAACTGCACAATTTGATCAACTTTTAGCTTTTCAGCTACCATTGTAATATATTGTTGCAGTAGATCTGGGGACATGAGGGTCCTTTTTCTCTTAGGATTTCAACAGATCATCATATTTTATTTTAAACAGAATTCATATATGCTATGTTTTAAATGGGATTTGTCCCCATGAAAACTCACTTTGAAATCTAAATTACTAATGAATGATATTGAGAGGTGATGAGGCCTTTAAGAGATGTTTAAATCATGAGAAATTAATGAAGCCCTCACAAGATTTGGTTAGTTATAACAAGAGTAATTTGTTATAAAGTGTCTCATCTCCTTCATCCCCTTTCTCTTTCACATGCACCTGCAAGCCCTTTCACTTACTGCAATGAAGTGAAGTAGTTCAAGGCTCTTATCAGATACATTTACCCAATCAAAGTCTCCAAAGTCAAAATAAACCTCTTTTCTTTATGAATTATCCAGTCTCAGATATTATGTTATAAAAACAAAAATGGACCAAGGCAACATGCAAAGAGGCAGAAATCTCGGTATAGAATGAGAAGAACAAGAGAATTACACTCTACAGTATTCTGATGACAGTGTTTCTCATGAGCTTTATACAGGATGTTAAATTTCCATATATGAGAAGAAGGAAGACAGATGAAAAGCAAATAGCTCTACAATGAAAAGGTGTGTAATGATATTTTTCTAATGAAGTCATTATTTTATAATTTCTAACTAGTTATATTTTTGTGAGTGAAATTAGTCCCAACCTACTCATCCTGCCCTGGGTAAAGTTCTATCAATAAAATCAAAGCTTCAGCCCCCCTTGGTTGGCCAACTAACATAACTGATGTTGAAATTTCTTCTATCAAAATAATCTTTTGAGATTTTTAGGGTGCAGAAATGTGGAATTTCAAAAGAGGATTTGAACATTATATACTTGGTAAAATTACAGCAAGAGATCCAAAGTTCTTGCTTAACTCTAATTCTTTACAAGATCTTGGAGCTTTAGTGATATCAAACATCAAAAATTATCATGGACATTTAATAAAGGGGAGAAGGAAGTGTGTCTAGAAATCTAGTTTTCCATTTACGTTTCAACCATGAAGTTTTATTTATTGTTTCCAAATTTTCAATTTTTTTTCTTTGCCATGTTGAAAATGATCTTCAAGTCTCAGTGGAACCAGTCTATGATTTGTTTTGGCCACATATTGACCGTTAGCTCCCTCTTTATTATAGAAAACTACAGTTTCTTCTCATTTGGAAGATGTGGAGTTATATGTACATTCCACTCTTAAGTAGACCACTAGTGCCTATGTAGTGAGAACTAAATGGGAGTTAGTTTTATAGGATAACCAGTGGAAACATTAGGAAGGTGGGAGAATGTCTATTAAAAATGAGTGAAGTAAAAGTTTGGTTCTTTCTGACCCAAATATACACCATTTCTTTGGAAGCAACTCCCATGAAAATACATTCTCGGTGAGTCAAGCCTCACATTCCTCTTTTCCTCCTCTCCGTCTCAGAATGAGCAGGTCAGGTGTGTGCTAGGTATCTGCTCCAGCACAACCCTCCTACAGCCTGTCAAAGCAATCCATTGTTATCCAAGGGAAGCTCATGATTCAGCAGGTTCATGACGTGTGGTCTCTTAGGAAACAGCTACCAAGCATCTGAACAATTCTCTGTCGACTGACCACATCTCCAGCCAACAAATGCTTCCCACAAATGAGCAGCCATCCTTCTCTGAGAGTAACAGGGTTGACTTGAGTCCTGGAGCTAATGGTGGAATGAAATCCTCAACCAGCTTGATCTCCCAAGCTTAAGATGTCTCAGGCGTTCATTCTGAAACACAGGTTAGTTTCTGGACATTGTTTTCATATTCAGTCAAGATGTGGAAACAGGACAAAAATGTGTGCCATAGGGACAATGAAAGCTCTCTGGCTTTTAGCCACTGTTTATTTCTTCATAACCACTCAACTATTAAAGACTAACCATAAAACAAGACTTTTCCAACATCCATACATGTATCTATCCATCCATTAGCAAGCAACTAGTCATGTTACCTGGTTTTACATTAATCACCATGGATGCAAAGGTGAAGAAGATTTGATCCTCAAGAACTCAGTCTAGTGGAGAGAATAGCTTTTTCACTTAGACATGTGAAGAAAATGCTATGGAAGAAAGCTTGAGAATGAGGGGACAATTAAATAAGCTTCCACAGAGGGGTGGGACATGCGGAGTTAAGTGTTCTCCTTTTCTCTTTCTTTTAATACGTTTTATTGTGTCTACTTAAATTGCACACGTTATGGGACACATATAGGTAGTAAAATGGTTATTGTAATAAAGCAAATTAATATATTTGTCATTTCACAGAGTTATACATTTTTGTGTATGGCATAAGTAGCTAAAGTCTATTAGTTTATTAAAAATCCCAAATACAACACAGTACTATTAATCGTTATTAACAACCCTCATGTTGCACATTATTACAGTCCTAAATTTGCTCATCCTATGAATTTGCTATTTTGTATCTGTGTGGGCTGTTTCTACACCATAACCTATTTTGAAGATAATGTCTAGAAACCAACCTGATATTTCTTTAAGAGGATATCAACCTATTGGAAATTTTATCCCATCATTAGCCCCAGGACTCAAGCCAACCCTGCTACTCCCAAAGTAAGATGATTGCTCATTTGTGGGTCTCTCCACACCCAACCTCATTCCTGGTAACCACTGTTTTATTCTTTATATCTGAATTTGACTTTTATTTTTTATTCCACATATAAGTGAAATCATGGAATATTTTCCTTTTCTGGCTGATTTCACTTAGCAGAAATTGCTCATTTCATTCATGTTAGGGCAAATTTCAGGATCTCCATTTTAAAGACTAACAGGGACTGGGATTTAGCTCACTAATAGAATACTTGCCAAGTATGCGTTGTGCCCGAGGTTCAATGCCCAGTACTGAATGAATGAATCAATGAATTAATAAATAAATAAATGGGGTAACATTATATTATATATGTGTACACACATATATGTACACGTGTTTGTACACCACACATGTACATATACAAATATGTGTGCATGTGAGTGTATGAATGTATATATGCATGTGCATACATGTGTGAACTTGCATGCATGGTACATATATACACATGAGTAAATGTGCATACTCACTGCAGACACATACTCACATATAAACACATGTACCAACATATATGTATACACAGTAACACATGTGTATGCACAGGTGTGCATAAATACATATGAATAACATATTCATACACATACACACATGTATATACACAAATAAGTGCATATGTGCATGGGCCTATATATATATGCACATTTCTGTAAATGTGCATCACACATTGTATATAAGCATACACATATACACACATGCAAATATATGTATATATAGACACATGTACATATGTACACACATGCATGCATTTGTAATGCACTCACACAAAAGCACACATGCACACACATGTATATGCACTATCACACATGTATATGTATACACACTTGTGTGTGTATACACATACTCCCACATCTAAACTTCCATACACACATATACACCTAGCACACGTATAAACAGACACAAAACTCATGTATACATCCACATATACACATGTGTATGTCTCCACATGTACACGATGCATACACCCACACAAATGCATACACAATACAAATACTTGCACACATATGCACACTCATGTGTGCACATGCATATATACACACATGTGTGCTCTTGTATGCACATGTGTGTGCATACCAGCACACACACATTTGTATATCTGCAAGTTTGTGTAAACACAAATGCATGTATATGTGCACATACATATATTTGCACGTGCAAATATGCACATGCGTGTTTATATGTATTTGTATGTATATATATATGTGAACATGTCCCATATTTCTTATCCAGTCATCTATTAATGGACACTTAGGTTGTTTTCATATGCTCTTTGAGTGCTGCTGCAATCAACATGGAACTGCAGATATTTTTACAAGTGGTGATTTCATATTCTTTGGATGTATACCCAGAAAAGAAATTGTTGGGTCACAGGTAGCTCTATTTTGCATATCTTTAGGAACCTCCATGCTCTTTTCCATAAAGGTTGCATAGGATACATCAACAGTGTACAAGGGCTCCCTTTTGTCCACTCTCTGTCAACACTTAAAGTCTCTTGTGTTTGTGACGATAGCCATCCTAACAGATGTGAGGTGACCTGAGAATTGGGTCTTCAAGGTGAGTAAAAATTTGTCTGACAAGGAAGGGGTCAGATTCCATTTCTGGCTTAGAGGATTGCATACTCTTATTATTCTTCCCCTCCTCACAGTGAGTTTTGGCAGAGTTCATAGTCGGTAGGCTCAATTTCCTTATAAAGATAGTATAAATTTAGCTGTAGACATTGTTTTGTTATAAAGTCATTTTGTACAAACTTCAACAGTATTTCCACTTTTTCGTGTTGATACTTCTATGTAAAACTGCCCTTTCTGTAACCCCTCAAGCCCAGAAACATCAGTAGGTTTCCTGTTGTCTTCTCCTACTTGCTTCATTGAATACCAGAAGCTGACTGCAGGCACTCCTAGCCATGAGCTTTTTCCCAGGACCCTCTGAACTGACCTGTCATTGATAACTCTAACCTAGATGTTTCTCTAGTGCAGAAAACTAGACTTGACTGTTCTGTTTTTACCCATTTTACCAACCCCCACCTCTTCTGGAAAACTTATCTTTACCACTCTACTCCAACTCTATCCCTCCCTCCTCATGGTGGGTCTTTCCAAGCTAAAGCTTCCTGGTGATTCCTCTTAATTCACAATTAAATGAGCATTTCCAAATGTTAAGAAACGGGGCTTGTGGTCTGAGCCATAAAAGCCATTCAGAGTGGTCGCTCTCACACCTTATTGTCCTTGTCTTTTTCTATGAGTCATCTGCAATTCAAATCCAGACCAAAACAGAGACTCAAAAAAATTTTTTTACAAGTCCAAACTTAACATTTGATGATGATGACAAGTGAAAATATTGTTGTTTAACTCTGTGCCCCTCAGGAGAAAATCTTAATATACTCTTAGTATTTCTGTATCCACCAATCCATTCTCCTTGTTCAGGTTCTTTCTGTCATAGCATCTTCAAAGGTTCTCATGGCATCACGGATATGTGTATCTTCTGGTCTCCCCTCCAACTCCAGGATGCAGGACCTCTCTTGTAACCCAAGCGAGGCTCTCCAGAACTGCAAATTTTCTGGTTGTAACTGTGACCTGCTTGAATTCTAATCCCAAATCTGATCAAACTTGGTGTCATATAACATAAACAAAGCTAGTGCCAGACATGGGAAGTTAATAATGCAAATTCAAATGACACCCTTGTGTGTGGATCAGTTCAAATGTGTACCTGAAACATTTTATTCTGACCAAAGTGAGTATAGAGTGGAGAAACATCATAAACCTATGATTTTGCTACTTTATATGATTTATAAATTCTAATTTTTTGCATGTGTGTGGTACTGAGGTTTGAATCCAGTGCTCTACCACTGAGCTACATCCTCAGCTTTTTTCTTATTTTTAATTTTAAGACAGGGTTTCACTGAGTTGCCCAGGCTGACTTCCAACTTGCAGTCCTCCTGCCTCAGCCTCTTGAGTCATTGGGATTACAGACATGCGGTATTATGCCCAGTTACAAATTCCAAATTTAGTGACATCCTTCTGGAGAGTAAACAAAATTTTTTAATAACTGGAGTGGTTTGTATATGATTTGAATTTGTCTCCCAAAAGTTCATGTTTGGAAACTTGGTCCCCAGTGGGGAACAGATGGAGCCACCCAATCTTGGACATTCAGCCTACAAAATCACAAGCTAAATAAGCAATTTTTCTTTACAAAATACCCAGCCTCAGGTATTTTGTTACAGCCATATAAAACCAAACATGGTCACTATCAACTGTCAATGATTTTTAAAGAAAGAGGCATCTATACAGATAATAGGAAATCACTAATAGCTTAGATTTTATTTCAGTTTCATATGGAAGTAGAGTATGATAATGTACAGATTTTTCTCAATACATTAGAAAATTCACTCTGGATATTTTTAGAACCAAAGATAGGATGCATGATTTAACACAATATATGGTACAGGAAGTAACTCTTGAAATGGAGATTGTTTTGAAATACCCACATGTCTTGATGTGGGAACATATAGATAGTGATTCCCAGACACCTCCAACATAATGGTCTGAGATTATACCCAGTATAGACCTCACCTCTGCATTAGTTCTGTGACCAAGTTGCACTTGAAAAAATGGAGTAGGGAAATGCAGTGATTATTTAGGTAATTCCTAAAGGAATGCACTGGGATAGAGTTCAGTTTAATTTTCTCAGAATGTGGCTTTACCTAATTGTGGCAGACTTCACCAGAACTGGGGACAAAAAGGGTGGAGGAGGTAATAGAAAATTCTGTTTAGCATTTACATCTTTGGGAAAACAAAACTAAAAACCTCAAAAGACTATATTCCTTTCAAATTTATTTTTATTGACATACTTTCACATTTTGCATTTATTTTAATTGTAGCTGACATAATTGTACAAATTTATAGGGTACCATGTGATGTTTCCATTCATGTATATGTCATACAATGATCAAATCAGAGTAATTAGTATAACCATCACCAAAAATATTGAGTTTCTTTTTGATGAGATGCAAACAGATACCTCATTAAAATTACCAAAAATCTACATAAGTCCTAATCCTTTTTTGGGTCATATGGAGAAAAACAATTGTCGACTTGACATATATGATCATGAAGAAGATAGACCTTCTAAAAGCTAAATGCAATGTTTATTTTTAAATGTCCGAAGGTTAAGACCTTTCCAGCAAGTTTTATTGCTGAGCGGCAACCCTATGTGAGAAATGGGGTTTGTGATGGAAATGCCGTCTTTCTGCCTTAATTATCAGATTGCCACCGGGCACCAGCATAATGAAGGAATTCTCTTCTTTTTGCACAATGAATACTAATTAAAGCAGGAGAAAGGAGAAGCTGTGTGGTCTCACTGCAGTAAAAGGGTGCCATCTAAAGGAGAGGAGAGTAAGCCACAGGAGTGATAGTTTGCCAGGGAAACAGCAGCTTCACCCAGCCCTGATCAGCTGGATTTTTGCACTTGGGTTTTTAACTCAACACAAACTGAACTCTGTTGTGTTGCTAACAGCTGTTTATGAGGTGGTGTCTGGGATGAGGCATATGCTGCTAGTTTCTCTGAAACCCAGCTCCACATAGCAGACTTCTCATCAGGAGCAGTGATTAGGCACCACTGGTTATGCTGGTTTATGCATTTCCTAGGAGAGGGAGAAAGGAGCAAGGGAGGAAAGGGAAAGGGAAAAAGTAAGAGGAGAGAGAGGATGGAGATGAAAAGAAGGGAAAAAAGAGAGAAGAAATAAAAGCGGAATAGAAGGTTATTTTGTGCCTGATACTTTTCTTTTAGATATGCAATATAAAATTTAGCTTTTAGTCTTCACAAGCTGTTACATTTGTACATAAAGAAAGGGAAACAGGGAAGTACCATAAATTACCCCAAGTGATTTAGTTGTCAAACTACAGGGATATCCTGTCTACTTCTAGGATCTGACATTTCTACAAGCATGGGGTAATCAGTGAAATAACCTGGTACTCATTCTTGGACAGAAACATGTTTATTGCATTTATGTGAATATTCTCACATATAAGTTCAAAGACAATCAAACCTCATTAAACAGACTTGGAGATGCAAAACATAAACATACCCTCACAGTGCACCTAGAGTCTCCCTCATACAGAGTTCTGGTTAAAATTCCTTCTTTATGCCTTTAAAATCTGATTTCCCAATGCATCAAAAATTCATGGAGGACAACAGGACTGAGAAAATACTACTGGGACTTTAACTTTGACAAACTGTCTCAGTGAAATGAGGTCCTTTTCATAAACCAGGGACAGCTTGGATCTTACTGTTCTGTCTCATGGCAATATATAGGAAACAAATGTCACTTGGTGACCAAGGGATATTAATAGATTTGAAAATACATGGACTTGACCTGTTGTCTACACCCTGGAGAGTTGGTTAATAACATTGAATGGAGGTGAGGTTTGAGGCTAAATATAGCATTTCCAAAGTAGCTGAGAATTCCAAATGTGGCAAACCACAAGAACATTCCATGAATGGAGGGCATTTTTATACGACTGGATCAGGGCCCATGGAATAATTTTAGTCATTTTAACAACCCAGTTGACGCACCACAAATGTTCAGGTGGAGGAAAGTACAGTAATTTATTTATTTAGCACTACTGAGGATTGAACCCAGGAGTGCTCTACCTCCGAGCTGCATCGCCAATCCTTCTATTTTAACACACTGTCTCCATAAGTTGTCCAGGCCAACCTTGAACTTATGATACTCCTGCCTCAGCTTCCCTAGTTGCTGAGATTATGTTGGTTCTCTCATATCGTCTGGACACACACAATCTGCACAAAACTGAGGTTTCTGATGCAATCAGCTAAAATAATGGCTGACAGCTCTTGGTGACTGGGACTAGACTACTTGTCCTTAACATGGGTCAGCCTCTTGGGATAGCCTAGTCCAGTCACTGTGTCTCCTATTGTTTTAAAAGAAAGAGGATATAGCATTTCAGCTTTCTACTGATCTAGGATGAATGTGATTCAAGTCAGAAGCCAAATAGTCTGTTAAACATGTGCATTGATGTGTCACAGACTCTTAGCAGGGCTTGAACATTTCTTCAAGGGTGAAATAACTACTTGAAGACTTTTCCTTTAAATTACAGGTGACCAGAGTGAGATGTCCATTTCTTTCCACTGATTTTTAAAGGGAAGTTTTAACTTTAAAACTTTGCTCCTATCTAATTCAAATATGATTGCTAACTACACGTCATTCAAAGAAATCAGAGAAGAATATGGAAGAGAACAATAGAAGTATTGTGAAAATCTTTTTTTTTTAAATTGCGGAAAATGCCTGAGGTTCCTGGGACTGGAAGGCACATGCAGGGTAAGGAGGCCCCACCTTGTCTTCTTTGAAGAGTTTGACATTATTTAGGCCAGAACTTTTCAGAATACATACAGGTGTTCTTTGAAATAGTGTTTATAAGTCAAGTGGATATGGGAGGCAGCTGGTAAGATAAAGGCAGGTTTTTCTATTACAGGCCTTTTCAGATCTTTGAATATGCTAACTAACATATTTGTGACATTCCAAATGGGGCTGAGCAAAGGCTGGGTAAAGACTGACTTCAAAACATTTTACACAGAGCTCTGGAGCGTATGGACCCTAAGAAGCAGATGATGAGGCAAAAGGACTGAGGAGGCTGGGTAGGGACCTGGAGCTATGTATGGGACCATATTTTCCAGAAAGAACACTGTACTACAGAATACTTTTAATGGAAATACTAATAACATAGCACAGAAAATACTGACATAGTAAAGAATGAAAAACATCTTTTCTCCCAAAGTGAAAGAGAAACCATGTGGCCCACCATTCCCTGGAGTAGGAAATGGGATTAATATTTTGAGCTCTTTTTTCAGCATTACACTGACTCCTTTACAATTATTATGAGCTTTAAATATTAGAACTTTAAGGTAGACTAGTTTTTTCCCCTTGGCTTATAGAAGAGGGGCACAATTCAAGGAAGTCAGGTGACTTGCAGTGGGCATGCAGGTACCTAGAGGAGGACAGCCCTCTTTGTGAGGGGCCAGGCCTTCTCTGGGGGTTAGAATGGGAAAGAGTCATTGTAGAGGTCCATAAATCAACATGTGCTCCAAACATCATTGACAGCCTGGGTAAATAATATTTCTTGCACTAATTTCAAACATAAATGCTGCTGTAATTGATAAAATATCATTAATGTAAAAATTTTGCTGAATTCATAGTATTTAGGTATTTTCTCAATAGATAAGAGTTAATATTATGTGTATGTCCCCAAAGTTTTAAAAACTTTGAATAAAAAATACACATGATTAAAAAACCAGGGAGTATTCATAGTGAATAAAAATACCTCTCTCTCATTCCTAACCACCCATCTGCTAAGACTTCATAGTTCTAGTGGAATAATGTGTTTTTCTTAGTTTGTTATAAAATCCAGCTTTATCCAGCACACATGAACACATTCAAATGTAGGGCTTTACTTTCCCCTATTTTTACAAAATTGATAGTATATTTTACATGCTAGTCTTTACCCTATAGATCTGATACCACTGCACTGCTATATATCTTCTCTATTGAAATAGATTTCTTTACCCTCATACACCCTGTAGTAACTACCAAAAGCTCCTTGGACTTCATACCATTCTTAGAACAGTTGATCTTATGTCCTGTACCACACTCTTCCTCCCCTCCTTCCTCAATACCCGTAGAATATCTCGAGTAATGCAGGAGACTGAGGCTCCATCATTTCTGTAAAGGATAGACTTCCCCCTTTGTCTCCTGTGAAATGACAAGATATCTTATCATCTTGAATTTCAGAACCTACAGAGTAGCTTACCTCTTAATTTCCAGTATCATGGTGGGGAAAAAGGGTCAGTGTTCATGCTCCAAATTTGACCAGATGAATTACTAAAGATTACACGGAGAATACAGGTCCTAAAAACGTTGCAAGATCTTAATGCTTCTGCCTGATGCCCTGGGCTTGTGGGATCCTTCGGGACATTATTTTTTGACTGATTTAGAGAGAACAGGGAGCTAACTATTTCAGCTGCTCAGCACTTACAGTGGCTTCTTGTTGGTGGAAAAATTCAAGAAACCCTGGTGCTAAGACCTGTTATTCATCAGAATCCCAGGGGCTACAGAGCTTTTAAAGAGTGCACATTCTTAGGGCTCTATTCAGACTCATTATTCTGATTGCCAAAATCCCTAAGAGCTTTTGAGTATGAGTATTTCTAATTTCCCCAGGCAATTTCAACGATCTCCAAGAAGAAAAATGGTTGAAGGGATGCTGGGTGAGCTATAAATACGAAGAAAGTGATGAGTATCCATTCTCAAATATGTGTACAGTTTGGTTATACTAAAAGTACAACTTTGATGAAAACAATCTTCATTTCTAATTCTATTTGATTTATAAATATGGATATCTCTTGGGCAGGAAATCACTTAGAAATGGAAGATAAAAATATCAAAATCATAGAGGGGCAGATGATTCCTTAACCGAAGGAAAAATATCTCAGAGTTTTCCTCAGGAACTGATGAATATGACAGAAATAGTGATAGACTAGAGCTGGATGAAGTTAGAAATAAAATTCAAATTCAGGTGAAGCTGAACTCTGTCATTATCCTGTTCTACTGAATGCCTACAAGGTGCCCCCTCTATCTCAGTTTGCTCCTCCTATCATCTGATGACCTTACTACCTGTTATGATGAAGGACTGGAAAAAAGAGAAATCGGTGGAGTCCAATGCCAGAAAGAAACTACCATGAAGAGATGTGAGGGAAATCCAAGGTCTTTATCAGAAGGCCCTGGAAGAAATCTGAAAATGTGTCAAAAGCTGCAGGAACCATGGGACTATCTATATCTGACCAAAAATATAGGTAGGTAAGGCAACTGACACATTTCTCTTCCAGGGCTCTTTTTGGTAGACTAAGAGCTGACAGATTAATTACAAGAACTGCCTGAATTTTCTACACTCCTTGTATTTACATTCTCTGCAGTATGACTTCTTAACTCTTTCCATCAAGATGTGAACTCTGTTCCCTTTCCCCTTGAATTAGGACTTCACTTTGACCACAGAATATGACAGACATGCTGCAGGCAGAGCAAGCCTTGGTGTTTAGAAACCTTGTATGTTAAAAATCACTGTTTTGGAACCCAGTTTCCGCCATGGGCAGGTGCCTGGGCCAGCCTGCTGGAAGATGACAGGCAATGTGGGCAGAGCCAGGTTAGCTCAGTGGCCCCCCACAGGGAATATTTAAAACACCCCAAGAGACCCTAAGGGATAATTATGTTCCCAATGGAGCAGAACAGAATGGCATAAGATTTCAACATGCTACTTAGAAGGGTGCTCAATTTAAAACTTGTGAATGATTTCTGAAATTTTCCATTTAATATTTTTGGTCTGCAGTTGACCATAGGTAACCAAAACTGCAGAAAGCAAAACTTAAAGGGGGAACTAATGTAAAGGTGAAGAAGCATCAGAGAAATGTTTTCCTGCTGAAGCACAGACTGACATGTTGTGGGAAGGACTACATGGTTGGAAATGACAGGAGGTCTATCGGTGCTGAGCATGATCCTGGCTGATATGGAGCAAGAAAATGGGGAACCTCAGTTCTACAACCACAATGAACCAAATTCCATCAACAATTAGTGAGCTTCAGGTGAGATGACAGTACCAATTAACACCTCAATTTCAGCCTGGTAAGAGCTTAAGTGGAAGACCCTGCTAACCAGTACCTGGAAATCAAGAGGCAATAGTGTATTTTTTTTTAAAGCTGTTAAGTTTGTGGTAATTTGTAACTTAGCAAAAGAAAACCTACATGCTATCTAAAGAAAATATGAACAACTAGAGGATCTTGGAGAACAACTCCAGGGAATTTTCTGTATATTTTGGGGACTTTTCAGTAAATCTAAAGATCACTCAGAATAAAATGTTATCTAATAGCACATATACGCTATGGGCCATATATTGTTTAAAGTACTTAAAATATATTAGCATATTTAATTAGTTTTAAATATATGAACAAACCCTCCCCTCTCTGACTTTTTTGCGAATAAGGAAACTGAGGTATAGTGATTTCAGGTGACATGCTTGAAGTCACATAGCTAGTAAGCTTCAAAGCTGGGATCCAAATTCAGCTTCAGAGTTCACACACTACTTTGTACTATGCCATAGTGACTCAGTTGTTGTGAAGCAATATAACACTAATTGTGCCAGAGGACAAGGTGAATATGATTGAGCACTGAAGTCTATGGAGAATCATTTTACTGTGTTTTTGTTGTTGTAGTCGTTTTTTTTTTTTAGCATCCGTTTGCAGTCATGGCATGACTGTGAAAGCAGAAAGATTTACAACATTGGGATTAAAACATTGGTATTTGGCTTGTATTGGTGATTTTATATATTATCAAATGTATGCATATAGCCTAACTTGCTTTATTCCCCTCAAAATCTTAAACTTCCATAATATGTTAAGCCAGTAAATTCTAAGTAGATGAGCAATACGAGTAGAAGCAAGAACAAATTAGGCTTGTTAAATGGAACCAAGAATAAAGAATATAAAAATGGAAGTATGAAGTTTAATATACTTAACAAAAATCAGTCAAAAATGTACTTCTAGGGGCTGGGGTTATGGCTCAGCGGTTGAGCGCTTGCCTCTCATACGTGAGGCTCTGGGTTCGATCCTCAGCACCACATAAAATAAATAAAGATATAAAAAAATAGTAGCACATCATTTAAAATAAAAAAGAAAATGAAGTTTTAAAAAAATGTACTTCTAAACTTCTAGCATATTGATTTTATACATTTATCATACTCCAGGCTTTCAAATAAGATGAAGTCAACCAAACTCCATTGTGAAATCTAGTCTCCTCAAAACTCATCTGACCTCAGAGAGGCAAACAGTGAGTAATTCAAAATATTTTTGAATGAAAGTGTCAGTTTAAGATCCTCAGCATAAAACATACCTACAAAGCCTATTTGCAAAGTAAATTTACTCTGGATTCTTGATACCTATGAAAGTTTTTTCTATTATATTTATTTAAAATTACAACAGTTTACATTAGAAACAAGCTCAAACAATTAAGGTAAAAGATAAATAACTGCATACAGTTTAATTTTACAAAATGCAAACACACATCTTTCATTGTTCCATTATCTGAGTATTAAGCGCCACATAATTGCACAAGGCATTTTCAAATGTCTTAAAGGCTCTAAAATTACAGAGTTGACTTTTGTGAAATAGTCTTTATTTTTCTCCATTATTATACAAATAATTGACCACACAGATTAAATTTAAATCAGAATTGGATATGTCCCCTGTAGAGTTCATTTGTCTTTTGCAGCTTAAGGTTGGCAGCTTGTGACAGCTCACAGAGCTTCCTTGGGCCTGTGAAGGATACAAAATGGGGGATCAAGTTCCCAGAATTTAGGGTGTTTCAGCCAAGAGAGACCTTAGAATCCCCTAGGACTTGGTAACTTCACAGCTAGTTTTGCTCAAAACAATCTCCATTCTAGCCACCTCAGGGTGGTTTTAATTGTACCCCTTTTCACTCTCAAAAATACTCCATTTGGAAGATGGTGCCAGGGATACAGATTCTTTCTGACCCAGAGAACTGTGGTCATTCATGGGGAGGCAGGTACCCCATTCTGCTGTCTTCAGAAGCACCACACCCTCCATTGTGGGAGCACAGATGGAATGTCAAAGAAAGAGTTCTTTCATCTTCACCATACAATGAAAAATTACTCCCCAAACTGGGAAAAGGACAGAAAAGAGCTTGTTTATATTATTATTTTTTTCTTTCATGAGAAAGAAATACATGTCCTTGTCAATAAATTGGACAACGTGGATGCAGGCAAAGGAAACCAATTCAGATAAAATGCCTTCCTTTAGACACAGTTAGTAGTTAGTTACTCATTGTTAAGACACACAGAGGTTGCGGGAAGTGACTCCAATTCTCAGTAGCAAGAGAGGGTTTTGTGGTGCGTTCAACTTTTAGAAATATGATCTGGGAACTCTGAGTGATTTCTGAAACATTATTCCTCTTCCTCTGCTCTCAGATCAAGTTCTCCTGATCATAACTCTCAGATAATTACCTCTATCAAAAAGGGGAGAGGTAAAGGGAAAAGAAAAAGAAAATTTAGTTGTTAATATTCTGAGAATAGAAGGATGGATGTGGGTTCCCTCTCATGCAGCATCAGGACCTTCTGGCACCAATGTTAGATCTGGTTGTCAGATAGCACATTGATGATAGCCTTCTAAATGGACAGTCCCGCTCAGCTCATGGAACCTGATCTGGGCTGGGAAAAAAAATGTATCTGATTTCACCATTGTTCCTCTAGTCCTAACATGATGCCAAGAATGAACTAAACACTAAATTTTTATTCGGTGAGTTAAGTGTGGTTTACACAATTTTGTTGTTGTTGGGCTCATTCTACTTCAAGTTAAATTGTAGACCAAAGTGTTTCAACAGGGCTTCAAAACCATTATTTTCTCCCTCCAAATATATAATGAATGTCTAATTTCTTTGCCAGACAGTGGTGATAGTAGAGTGAATTAGCAAGAGCCCTTATTTCTGAGGATCCCAGACTCACATAAAGAACCAAACATTAGAGGTATAGTTGGCCAAGTTAGTGAGACAGATTTGGGTTCAAATACCAATTCTGTGCTCACTAGTTTCATAACTGTGGACAGGACACCGATTATTATTAAGAATGTCTCCCCGTCAGGGGGGTAATGATAATTTTAATTTATTGGTTGCTTGAGGATTAAATGTATTAATCGATGAAAAGCATTGGAAGATTGCCAAGTACATAAGCAATCCTTCGACATATGGCAGCTGTCACCACAATTTAACAGCTGTGTAATCTTGGACAGGTGAAACTTGCAGAGTCTGTTGACATAGGTAAAAAATGGGCATAGTAATATGATGATTCATGATGATTCTTACACTCTAAGGTTTTTTTTTTTTTAATTGTTTGCATGAACTACAAGATATGGGCCCGCATTATAGCCCCCTTTTAATCCTGAGGACACTAAAACTCCAGGCTTTAAGATGGGCCATCCTCTCAGATAGCCACAATCCAGGGCTCACGTTGAGGCAGAAGCCCTAGGTATGGCTACAGAACACCTGGGCTAACATCTGTTGTGGGTGGTTGGTCCTGGTTCCTGGTCAGAGTCCCTTGGATTCTTTAGCTATTTGTGCAACCATTTTTTATCTGCTGCAGGCTGTGCTGATAAGATTCATCTTCAGTTTTCAGAAATTGCCTGCTTACTGGAATACCCTCAAGAACACAGAGAAAAACCCCACCCCACCCCCATGGCTAAAAACTCCAGTATAATTTACTGTTCAGAGAGCTCCAGGAAATCAGATAGAGGTTGGGCCTCTACCTGAAACCACACTCTAACTCTGCTTCCTTCCTTTCCCTGTCCTGCTCCCTAGTCCCTTTCCAGTTTCCTGGGAGCACATCCTTGATAACTGACTTCTACTTGAGCCCTTGGCTCAAAATAACACCTGGATAATGCTGGTCACATAGAAGATCTCAAGCCAATGCTGGTACTTGGTTGTTCATCAAAAATTCCCAATCCCAGATGCCTTTTCTGGGAAATGGGGCTGGCCTGGAAGACCAGGGCCTTCCAGGCCAGCCTCTACTTAGTTCTCCTTCCAAAGCCATGAGTACTTGCTCTATGTTAAACCACATGTCTATGAGGACTTTACTTTCCTTATTCCTTACAGCCACAGCTCTGCTCAGAGTGTGTTTCAGAACTCCCAGATGACAGTAGGTACTGAACCAATCCACAAGCTCTCTAAGTGTTTCACTGTCAGTACTCAGTGTCTCCTCAAAATCAACTTAAAAAGTGGCTCTTCCGTCTCCATTTTACTGATGAAAAAACTGAGTGGTATAGGATTCAGTCAAAGCCAAGGTTGCACAGCCAACCAAAGGTCAGGGCTGGGATAGAGGTAGTTCTCATTATCAAATTGGTGCATTAGTCTATGTTGTGCTCTCTCCATGAACTTCCTGCCTATTAAACATAGATTCCCAAACCCCATTCCAGAGGTCCCACAATGCAATTTGGAATATACCAAGTAGTTTTTCTCCCCACTAACATTTAAGAATTAGAGAAGAAAATTAGATAGTCTAGAATAATATTCTAATTGCTGTTTTGTTTGTGATGAAATCATGTGAATTTTAAATATAAGATACCTAAATTTGGCCAGGTGTGGTGGCACACACCTCTAATCACAGCATCTTGGGGGGCTGAGGCAGGAGGATTGCAAGTTCAAGACCAGCCTTAGCAACTTAATGAGGCCCTAAGCAACTTAGTGAGACCCTGTTTCAAAATTAAAAGTAAATAAATAAATAAAAAGAGCTGGGAACATAGCTCAGTGGTTAAGCATCCCTGGGTTCAATTGTTGGTACAAAAAAAGAGATATCTATAATTACCGAACAAGGCTATGGCTGATGCTTGGTGTCCCAGTCTTAATTGTACAAAATACCTCAAGGGCTGTGCACACCAGAGATACGTTGTTGGATTTTGGGGGAAGTAACTCACTTCCCCAGCTAGTTGCCCCACGATGATCTCCCTCATTGATTTCTGCACAGAGAGCCTATTAGCAAGTGCGAGCAAAGCAACCTTTGTGCAAACTGAATTCAGACCATCTGACCTTGCTAACTATTAAGTAGCTTTGTATTTTGATGGACTCACTACAGTCCCAGGAACACCCAAACGCATCTTCATCTACGCCTATTCGTCAAGTGTTCTTTCTACTCAGCGAATGCCCTGTGTTATAATAGTGGAACAACACAGATGGGCTCAAGGGAATCAAATTTCAGGTTGCCTTTGGTGTCCTTGATGTTTTTATCCTTGTCTATTATGATCCTAGTCCTTAATCTACAGTCTTTCCCCTCTTATTTCTTTATTTTGTTCTTGTATTAACCACTATCTTCTGTACCAGCATGATTGTTCAAAACAGACAGGGCTACATACAGATTTACTACTGTGTGTGAGAAAGGTGACCTGTTCTCAACTTCCCAGAAGACCAGGGAAAAACTGTAGGTCAGCAGTGTCAATCTGTTAGGCCTGCTGGAGTCGGGGAGAACTTGGCCATGTGAGTGTTAACAATGTCTCAGAATAAGGAAATCATGGGAGGTTATCTTTAGACATTTGGATCCTGGGCAGCTTGTGATGTAAGAACTTTGGATTAGTAAACACAACAAGGTGAGCATCTTGAAGTGCGTCTTGATGAGCAAACATTAGTCTTGATTAATCCAGAGTCCAGAAGCAGAAAATTCTCAAAGTAGGCAGTTATTTTTCCTTTTCACTGTATTGTTGAACACAGACCCAGGAAAGCATACCAAGTTCCGTATCATTTAACAAATATTGGGAAATCATCTTTGTTTCACTCCCCAAGAGGGATAAATTACCTGCACTGGGATAAAACCATAGCATGTCCCATATTTATAGCAACACAATTCACAGCAGCCAAATTATGGTTTCAGTATAGGTGCCCATGGACAGATGAATGGATAAAGGGAAATGTGGTTTCTATATACAATGGAGTTTTATTCAACCATGAAGAAGAATGAAATTATGACATTTGCAGGAAAATGGATGAAACTTGAGAACATTATGTTAAGTGAAATAAGTCAGATTCAGAAAGTCAAGGGTTGTATGTTTTCTCTCACATGTGGAAGCTAGAGAGGAAAAAGAGGAAAAGTGGGAGTAGGTAATCTCAGGAAAATAGAGGGAGATTAATAGAGTAGAAGAAAAGGAATGATGGGAAGGAGGAAGGGAGAGAAAGGGGAAGTATGGAGGAATAAAATTGATCAAACTACGAGTGTGTATAAATAAGTCACAATGAAACCCACTATTGTGTATAATTATAATGGACCAATAAAACACAATTAAAAAACACATAGAATACAACCTCTAGGACTAATCTCAAAGATATGTGTTTAATAGGCACAAACTTTAAATTCTAATGTTCTCACTTACCTTCAAAGAACTCTAAATGCCTAAAAACATCCACCCAACATGGCACAGGTGCAGTATAACACCCCCAGGACATTGCATGCTGAGCATTTGGACTCCGGGTAAGTAAGGACACTCAAGGATGAATCCCTGAAGACCCCATAGGAGAAAGGATGCTTCAACAATGTGCCTAAATGATAGCTTTGACTGGCATCCCCCTTACCCTCTTCTGACTCAGAGCTAGGGGCTTTCCAAAGTACACATAGCCCTTGGGTGGCATGGGTGGGATGTGCAGTTAACCTTAATTTCCTTTAGATGTCTGTAGGAGCACTCCCTATACCTTCAACTCCTCCCTTCCCTCTTTTCCCATTCTCCTCATTGGTTGTAAACTCGGGGCGTGATTGGTCCGAGGACCCTACATAAGCCTCTGTACTTCCTGGATTAAACGGGTTCTGCGTCTCCTTCCGGCAGAGCAGTCTTACCTACCGCTGGAGTCTGGGTGGAGTGACTCTGCGGATAGTCACCCCTAACTTCGTCCCGTGAGACCCCACTTCATCTTCCCCAAAGATCCCTTTTCGTCCCCCGAGGCCCCAAAGCCTCATCCTGTGAGACCCTGCTTTGTCTTCCCCAAGACCCCTTTTCATCTCTCAGGACCCCAACTCGTGGAAGAGACCCACCCACGAGGCACGACTTTGAACAATAGATGTCAAATAGAATGGGGGCTGAAAGGATGGCTTCATTCCAGTTTCTGCATACTGAGCTTACTTCATTTTAAGAAAAAGTAACATGCAAACCAGAGTGAGATATAAATGTGAATCTTTTTTTAGAAGATGTTCATTTTTACTGAGCAAAGAATTCAGCCTATCTTTACTTTTAGTTTTTATTTAAATGAGGACTTAGAGAAAATTATATTCTTCATACCAAAGTCAATTGTTGAAAGGAACAATAAATAAAATTACTAGGGTAGGAATAAAAACATTGTGCTGTAACAAAGGTTTGGTTATAAAGTAACTTAAATGGCTAGATACCTCATTTGATCAGAAAAGTAAGTTAACTGGACAACCATATGCAAAATTATGAAATTTTGGCACTTGGGGCATTTGGACTCTTTACTCATTGGTCATTGATAGCTGCAACTTCCTCCAACCTTCTAGACTGTACATATGGTCAAAGACAGGGATGGTGCACATTTTCATCTTTTCTTAGTTTATTAATTGTTTACATTAACTTCTTTCCAGCTTTTTATTGCAGCAATTTTCAATAGTTTTGTAAAAAATTGAGTACTTTGTTTTCTTGTGGAGGGATATTGAGAGTGTTGCAACAGACTGTAGAATTCCAGAGAAGCTAGGAAGGGTGTTCTCCTGCTGGTCTTCAGCATCTGAAGACGTACAGGTATGTTATTATATCAGGAGACCTCAAATTCAATGACTGCTACAAGATGGAAATTTACTTCTTCCTCAGATAGACAACTTTCTGTCCTCAAAGACTGGCTTCTGTCTCTGGGTCCAAGGTGGCTGCTTTTGTCCTCTCATCTCTTGGCCTGTGAAAAGGAGGAAGAAGACTCCTTTCTTTTGGCTCCAGAAGACCATTTATATTCTCTCTGCTCACATCCCATTAGACAGAGTTTAGTCACAGGACCACAATAATCAACAATGACAAACAACTAACAGCTTCTGCCATTTGCAGTCTCTCCTGTGACTTTTGGTTTTAGCAAACTCAGAGAAGGCTGGTATGTTGAGGAAGTTTTACCTCTAAGGTCACTGAACTCTTTGTGGTAACCAGTTAGTGATGATTCATTATGAGACCAGTTCTGGCTTAATGACAAAGAGAGTTGTCATGGATAACAGGGTTGGCCATGAGTGTGGGAATGGAATGGAGCAATGTACACAGTAATATTAGATATAGCCATTGTAGGGGTTAGAGATCATGTAGCAGAGCATCTTGCTTTTACAAGGGGTACGATAAATGTGGTCACTTTCTACATATCAATGTTCCTCTACTTTGTATCCTTAGGTTGCTTTCCTTTGTATACCCATCAACTTCCAAAGAATATAAAAGTCCTTGAAGAAGAAAACCTATAGCTCTCAGATATAGGCAGTGAGTGTTGATATCCATTAAGATATTCACACACACAGTCAGTAGAAATCAAAAACACTCTCTAAAAACAGAATTCATTAGTTGTATTGAAATGAAAACAAAGTGGCCAAAGTTTTATCCACAAACACAAATATAGGATAATTTCAAAGTTCTGCAGGTGTTTGGCTGCCATCCTCAATGGCTTTGACTCCTTTTCTACAGTGACTTTTGGAGATATTCCTGCAAACGACAAGGAGCTTCCAGCAGCTGTTCAGAGGACCTCTTGCTGCCAGTACATTGTTCTTGGGTATTCTTTCTAGTCAGAAAAGCTTTTATGTCCCTCTGTTTTTAAATTTAGAAAGAGTTGTATTCCTCATTGGCTATTTTAAAGGTGCTGTGAGATAATGCTGAGGGAGGGAAGTGGGGTGGCGGGGAGAAAGCAAGCTGAAGAAGTCCAGGTGGTACATTCTGCACCAGATCAATTTCTTCATTTATTTCAACTCTAGCAGAGATTAGCTGAAACTCTATGCACCAAGTAGAGGAGAAGCCAGGTCCTAGATATACATAGAATGTTCTCCTCCTTGAGAGACACAGAAGACTCGCAAATTATCTAAAGGTTAACCACACAAATCATTTTGTTTATAAAATTGTACCTTCCCTAGCTCTCTGTTGTTTACTCTTGAATGGCTTTAATTTTCAAAGACATTATCCTCCTTTATAAGAGTTATTCATGTTCATTGTAGAATAAGATACCACATAAAAGTAGAAGAAAGAAAAAAGAATCACTCATACTTTTATCTGAAGTCACTCCAAACACTTGTGTACATAATTTTTCAGCCTATTAGAAGATGTGTCTTTTTCCCCTTTCATTTATCATTTTAGCATAATCATCATCTATGTTATTATAGTTCTTTTGTAAGCATCACTCAGAATTTTGCCTGAATTCCTCTGTCTGATGCCATTTTCTTATCTTCTTTTTAATCCCTTTCCGCATTCCGATTAGAATAATCATGGTTCTGTCTAAAGCCATCTGTGATAGTCTAGAATTCTTTCACCTTTCAAGTTACATCCCTTATTCTTGAGGCTGAGGCCCACTCATGCTTGTTGGGGAAGCAGCTCTGCCGGTGAGGGACATTTACATCCCAGGTGCAGTTTTACTACCAATTGAGCTACGACAATCTACACAACCTTTTCACTCGTTTATTGTTTTGTTACAGCAACAGATGTTTTCTGATTCCCAATGCCAAGCCTCAATTTTGCAGAACCAAATACCACAGGGTTAAAACTTTCTGATGATCTCTGTGGCCCTGGACCAGGCAGCAATTTTGGATTACATGCTGCAGAATTCACTACAGTTAACTTGAGTGTAAAAGGGATCCTCACAAGCTCTATGAGAAAGGTGAAGGGACCAGGACAGGAAGCAGTTCAGGAACTGGAGGGAAGGATGTTCCTGTATGTGGCAGCCATCTCACATCCTGGAAGCAACCCACTCAATGCTTAACATCCTAGGAAAGAGTCAGATGGGTGGGAAGGAAGTGGACAGCTCCCTGCTGGTGGTGAGAGGAAGTGGGTGGTAGGAGGGATTCCAGACGCCAGCGTTCTGTGCTTCACTATGAAGTAGGACAGAAGAGGCTGGACACCCAAGGAATTTTCAGGAAGCAAATTTATTGATTGCAGGGTTCAGAGGTGGTTCTTTTGTCAGAATTCTTCCTCTTAACACAAATTTTGGAAATTCTTTGAAACTTTATAACCCATTGGGGTTTGAGGGGTTTGGAGGCTCCCATGACAAGTGCTCTCTGTTCCATGCCCCAGACCAGACACAGGTTTCACAAGTTTTTACCAAGAAAACAGAGATAATACCTCTTCGTACAACAAGCTTACAGACTCTCTGTCACACCTTTGGTGTACAAACCTGGCATTTACAAGAAAGAGGAAACTAGTAGCCACAATAACCTCTGCAGACATCCTGATGATCTGACAAGAGGAGAAGCTTAATTATGACAAGGGTCTTTTGGGTGGGGGGTCTCTGGTCAGCTTCAGCTAAAGGAAGCCATTTCTTATGATCTCACAAGTGGAGAGGAAATATTTATCTCAGACCAATTTGGGGTGCCCTTAGGAAGGGGGAAGAGATGCTAGGCAGTCAGAAAATGATGGATGTCCACATGGGTTTTTTTTTTTTTTTATCTCTCAGTTGATTTTCTCTGTGCTTAGCTAAAGAAAATCCAAGTCTCATGACTCTCTACTTTCTTTGCCTTGAGCTTCACCTGCCGCTCTGACCCCCTGCTTTCACTCGCCCTTGTGAATTTCTACCTGTGGAATGCTTTTCATCAGGGCCACTGACTGCAGTTCATGTAAGTTATGAGAATTTTTTCAGTGTAAGGGATTATATTATTTACACTGTTTTGCCACCCCTTTCCTTATAAGAGATTATATACTCCAGTCCCCTTTCCATGTGTATTGTACACATCACTGTTCCTTAGATTTGGAGCTTAGCCTTGTGACATGCTGGACCAATGGGATATAAAGAGAATATATGCATATGCTGTGTTCAAGCAGAGGTTTCAAGGAGAATCCTGGAATTCTACCAGCTGTCTTGGTCTGCCCTTTGTCAAGAAAATATAGCATCCTCCTTGGAAGGTGCCACTTCTACTTGAGTTATGGAACAAGAGGTACGTGGAACAGAGCCACAGTTCTTCACAGAAACACGTGTTTGCTGCTGGAAACCACTAGAATTTAGTTTTTGTTTTTGTTACTGCAGCAAAGTGTGTTGTTAATGTCTACTAGATACTGACTTGATCAGGAATCAGATAACCCATCCCCACCCACATCTAGTTTCTAAGAAACAAAAAAAAAAAGATAAAACCCAACTTGGGGGGCTGGGATTGTAGCTCAGTGGTAGAGTGCTTGCTTTGCATGCGTGAGGCCCTGGGTTCGATCCTCAGCACCACATACAAAGCAAAAAGTAAAGACATTGTGTCCATCTACAACTAAAAAAAAATAAAAAAAAAACCCAACTTGGTAAAAACACAAGAACTAAAGTGAGAAGACAGCTTTAAAGACTTCAGAAAAGTAAATAACAACACATATTATTTTAAATCTGTATCAGTGAGTCTGTTCATTGTGTAGAAAAAATAATAGATCCAGAGGAAGGTCACAATAATCATCATAACTCAATACACAGTCTCTCTGTCTTCAAAAGACATGTCAGGAGGAAGATGAATGCCTCGCCCACAATGGGAGGACACAAGTGAGGAGGGCAGAGGTCGAAAGTTATTTGTGTTGTCAGTATGCTTTAGGGAGCCATACACACTGGCCTGCAACAAAACTCTAAAGGTCAGTTTTGTCTGCTCTTCGGGCTCTCTGCTTGCACCTGCCTGTGCAACCCTCTGCACACAAAGGAGAGGGCAAGAGGCCTTTGGAAAAACCAATATCAAACAGGCTGTTTCCTGCTGCAAAATGAAGCTCAGGACTAACTTTTCGCTAAATTTATGCCAAGAAAGAGGTATTCTTCATAGGTCTGATTTCAAAACATGATTTTTTTTTTTTCTAGTGAGTCTCTATCAGTTGCATTTTCATGAAGCCTGAATCCCGGACAGCATATTATCTGCAATGATAGTTTTGATGGAGGCAGGAATCCAGAGTTTTTTATTCCTCTGTGTAGAAAGTTTGAACAACTCTGTCAATAGATCTTGAAAAGAAAAACAATTAAATCCCAGAAAATTAAAACAAAGATGGAGATCTTTTTGCTTTAACTCAGGGTTTCATTTTGTATGTCTGGAGCTCCATTGTAATGACAGCATCCAGGAGCTGTGATCCATTCCAGGGGAAGAAGCTGTAAGGATTTCTGAGCTCCTCATCTGCAAAGTGAGGATGACAGTCAGGATTTCATGAGGTTGTAAGAGGATTCCTCAAGACAAATCAGCAACATGAACATGTAGTCTTTTGCACATAGCCAGCTCCAAGAAAACTTTAGTCTTTTGCTATACATAGAACACACACAGAAAGTGTATGTAAGAATGGGCATAGAAATGCAATTATAGAGAAACATGGGTGTGCTGTGGGTAATGAAGTGTTAGTTTTCTATCACTATAACATAATACCTAAGATAATTAATTTATAAATTTATAAAGAGAGTACTTATTTTAGCTCACAGTTTTGGAGGCTGACCCTGTTACTTTGGGCATGTGGTGAGGCAGCACATCATGGCAGGAGTACATGGTAGAGTGAGGCTACTTAGCTCATGGATAGAAAGCAAAAGAGAAAGAAAGAGAAAAACACCAGAGTCCTCTTCAAAGGAAAGCCCCTAATGACCTAAATACCTCCAACAAGGTCCCATTTCCTAAATACTCTACAGCCTTCCAAAAGTGCCTCAGAGTTTCCTTCCTCATTCTATTCTATTGCATGGGAGTTTATTTTGTTTATTCATTCATTCATTGATGATATTTAGATTGCTTCTAACTTTGGGCTATTATGAAATATGCTGCTGTGAAATATTTGAGTCCCTCTTTTTGATTCATTTGGGCATATACTCAGAAGCGGAATTTCTGGATCATATGGTAATTCTGTTTGTTAGACTTCTTGTCTTTTAGGTTTCCCACAATGGTGGCACTATTTTATATTCCCACCAGCACTGTGCGAGGGGTCTAATTATTTCACATCCTTGAAAATACTTATTATTTTATTTTTATTTTTAAAACAATAGGCATCCTAAGGGGTGTGAAGTGGTATTTCATTGGGGTTTTGATTTGCATTTCCCAAACGATTAATTATGTTGACCATATTGTCATGTAGTTATTGGTCATCTTTACGTCTTCTTTGGAAAAATATCTATTTAGGTCATTTGCCCAATTTTATTTTTAAACTTACTGATTCTTTGTAGTTATATGAAACTTTAGGATATATTTTGATAGTATCACAAAAACATGGAATATGATTTGCTCTAATTCAATTCTCAGCACTTCCTCCTATCCCCTTTCTTTCTGCTACCCTCCCTCTTCTCTACTGGTCATTCTGCAATTTATTTATATTTTTTGTTTAAATTAGTGTTTGCAGATATACTTGATGTGGGGATTCACTGTACTGTATTCATGTATGTACATATGAATGTTCAGTCAGAATCATTGCACCGTTCTTCTCTTTTCTAGTTCCTTCTTCCTCCCCTTGTCCCCTTCATCTACTCTGCTGATCTTTCCGCTATTTTGATGAAATTCCCTCTCCCTTTTATGTCTCTCTCTCTTTTCTTTGCCCCCTTACTTTGGATTAGCTTCCACATATCAGAAAAAAAACATTCTACCTTTGACTTTTAGGGACTGGCTCATATCACTTAGCATGATAGTCTCCAGTTCCAACCATTTACTGGCAAATGCCATAATTTGATTCTTCTTTAAGGTTGAGTAAGACTCCATTGTTCATGGATACCACATTTTCCTTATCTATTCATCTGTTTAAGGGAACCTAGGTTGGTTCCATAGTTTGGCTATTGTGCTGCTGTAAACATTGATGTGGCTATGACACTGTAGTATGCTAATTTTAATCTTTTGGATATGTATGGAGGAATGGGATAGCTGGGTCATATGGTGGTTTCATTCTTAGTTTTTGAAGAATCTATATACTGCTTTCCAGAGTGGTTACACTAATTTGTAGTCCTACCAACAATGTATGAATATATATTTTCCCCCACATCCTTGTCAACATTTATTATTATTTGTATTCTTGACAATTGCCATTCTGACTGGAGTGAGATAAAATCTCAGTGTAGTTTTGATTTGCATTTTCCTTATTGCTAGAGATGTTGAACACTTTTTTCAGATATTTATTGAGCACTAGTATTTCTTCTTTTGAGAAGTGTCTGCTTAGTTCTTTTGCCCATTTATTGAGTTATTTGTGGGTTTTTTTGGTGTTAAGTTTTTTTTAATTCTTTGTATATTCTGGATATTAATGCCTTATCTGAGGAGCAGGTGGTAAAGATCTTCTCCCATTTTATAAGCTCTCTTTTCTCTCTTGTTTCTTTTCCTGTGCAGAAGCATTTAATTTGAGGACATCCCACTTATTGATTTTTTAATTTTATGTCTTGTGCTTTAGGAGTTTTGTTAAGGAAAATGGTTCTTATGCCAACATGCTAGAGTGCTGTGCTTACCTATGCAATTGCATTCTAGCAATTGTAAAATTTATGCTCTAATTTCTAGGTCTTTGATCCACTTTCAGTTGACTTTTGTGCAGAGTGAGATGGGGTCCATTTTATTCTTCTAAGTATGGATTTCCAGTTTTCCCAGCACTGTTTGTTAAAAAAGCTATCTTTTCCCCAACACATATTTTTGGCACCTTGGTCAAGTATCAGATGGTTTTAAGTATGTGAGTTTGTCTCTGTATCCATGGAATGTATTCTATTCCATTGGTCTTCATGTCTGTTTTGGTGCCAGTACAATGCTGTTTTTGTTACTAGAGCTCTGACCATACTAAATAATCTGAAGTCCAGTATTGTGATGGTTCCAGCTTCTTTTTTTTCACTAAAGATTGCTTTGGCTATTCTGGGTCTCTTATTCTTCCAAATGAATTTTAGCACTATTTTTCCTAGTCCTTTGAAAACTGTTATTAGTATTTGGGTGGGATTGTGTTAAATTTGCCTAGCACTTTTGATAATATGACCATTTTGACAATATTAATTTTGCTTATCTAGTAACTGGGAGGTCTTTCAATCTTGTAAGTTCTTCTTCAATGTCTTTCTTTAGTGTTCTGTAGTTTTCATTGTAGAGATTCTTCACCTCTTTTGTTAGATTGATTCCCAAGTTGTTCTTTTTTTTTTTTTTTTTTTGAGGTTATTGGGAATAGTAAAATTTTCCTAATTTCTTTTTAAGCAGATTCATTATTGGTACATAGAAACATGATTTATTTATGAGCATTGATCTTGTATCCTGCTACTTTGCTGAGTTCATTTATCATTTCTAGAGTCTTCTAGAGGAGGTTTTTGGGTAATGTAAATATAGGATCATGTCATTGCTTTGCCCAATTTTAAATTGAAGAGTGTTGCTATGTTGTAAGAATTCTTTATATATTCTGAATATTCATTAATTATAAGATATATGATTCACAGAATTTCCTTCCACTGAATGATTGCCTTTGCACTCATTGAAATGTCCTTTGATACACTCCAGATTTAATGGTCATGAAGTTCAATTTATCTCTTTTTTTCTTTTGTTACCAGTGATTTTGGTGTCTACCAATCATTGCCAAATACAAAGTCATGAAAATTTCCCTTATGTTTTTTTCTAAATGTTTTATAGTCTGAGGTCTTAACATTTTGATCTATTTTATTTTAAAATGTGTTATAAAGAAAGGGTATAACTTCATTCTTTTGCATACAGATATCCCATTTTCTCAACAATATTTGTTAAAAAGACTATTTTTTCTCAATTGAATAGTCCTGGAACACTTGTTGAAAGATTATATTTGCACATGTTAATTTCTGGGGTCTCTATTCCAGTGGGTTTACATGTTTGACTTTATGCCACTGTTGCATTATTTTGATTTTTATAGCTTTGTACCAATCTTGAAATCAGGAAGTATGAGTGATCCAATTCTGGTTATTTTCAATTTTTTAAAAATGTAGAATCCCTTGAGATTCCATGTGTATTTTTGTTTATACAAAAAAGCACATAAAATTGATAAAGATGACATTGAGCCTGTGGATTGCTTTGAGAAAAACATCTGTGAACTTGTCAGTGTGGGAAGTCTTTCTGTTTATTTGTATTTTTAATTTTTTCATCAATAATTTGTAATTTTTCAGTTACAAGTCTTTCTTAGTTAAATTTATTTCTATTTTAATCTTATTTTTATTTTTGATGGTACAAATGGAATTATTTCCTAAATCTCTTTTTCAGATAGTTTAACCTTAAAATATAGAAATACAATTTTTTGTGTGTTGATTTCTTGCCTTGTGGGCTTTTTGATGTATGTTATTAGTTTTGATTGTTTTTGTAAGGAACCTTTAGATTTTTGACAGGTCTTCTGTGAATAGAGATAATTTTATTTTTTCCTTTTCATTTTGAATTACTTTTCTTTCTTTCTTTCTCTCCTTCCTTCCTTCCTTCCTTCCTTCCTTCCTTCCTTCCTTCCTTCCTTCCTTCCTTCCTTCCTTCCTTCCTTCCTGTGGCTAGAACTTCCTGTATAGCTTGAATTGAAGTGGATATTCTTTTCTTGTTCCTGATCATAGAGGAAAATCTTTCAGTCTTTCTTCACAGAACTTTATGTTAGTTATGGATTTTTCATACATGGTCTTCATTATGTTGAGGTAATGAGTGTTGGTTATCAAACTCAGGCTCTGACACAGGCCCTGACAACTCGTCTATCACTGTGCTACACCTCCCAGCCCCACCCCCTTTTTTTAAATCATGAAAAGATATTGAGTTTCTTTTAAATATTTTTCTGTGCTGAGTTGATCCTTTGAGTTTTTTCCTTCATTCTGTCAATTTGGTATATTACATTGATTGATTTTTTTATATTGCTCCATCCTTGTATTACAGGAATAAATTCTACATGGTTATTGTTTATGATCCTCTTAATGTGTTGTTGAATTCAGCTCACACTTCTCACTTTGAGTTTTCTCTCCTTTTCTCTTAGTCTAGTTAAAGGTTTCTCAACTTTGCTGATCACTTTGAATAACTCTTAGTTTTGTTGATCTTTCTGTGTCATTTTTTTCTTCTTTTATTTATGTTTTGATTTTATTACTTGCTTGTTTATCTTCACTTTAGTTCTTCTTTTTCTCTTCAGGTATAAAGTTAGGTTATTGATTTGAGGTCTTTCCTCTTTTTTAATGTAAGTTTTTATAGCTATAAATTTTCCTCTTAGAACTTCTGTTTTGCATTTCATAAATTTGGTATACTTTATTGTTGCTTTCATTTAACTTAAGATATTCTATAATTTCATTTTTGAGTTCTTCTTTGAACCATGAGGTTTTAAGTGTATTGTTTAATTTTCTTGTATTTGTGAGATTTCCAGTTTTCTTTCTGCTGTCAGTTTCTGGTTTTATGCAGTTATTATCAGAGAAGATAATTTGAATGATTTCAATCCTTCTAAAATAATTAACAGTTGATTTGTGGCTTAACATATAGTCTACATCTATGGACCAGAGAAAATTTTGTATTCTCTTACTGCTGGGTGAAGTATTTTATATAAGTTTATTAGGTCCCATAGTTCTATAATGTAATTCATAGTCTCTGTTTTCAATTGACTTTCTATCTGATTTGTCTATCCATTATTGAAAGTCAGGTATTGACATCTTCTACTATGATTATAGAACTTCTTATTTATCCTTTTAATTTTGTTTGCTTCATATACTTTGGAACTCTGGTGTTTATATGTTTATAATTGTTGTATCTTTTTGAATATTTGATCATTTTATCATTATATAATGTCCTTTCATCTTTTATTATGAATTTTGGTTTATAGCTTATTTTGTCTAAAAATAGTATGACCATCCCTGCTCTCTTCTAGTTACTATTTGCATGAAATATATTTTTCTATTCTTCTCCTTTCAACCACTGCATCTGTGTAGATTTAAAATGAATCTCCTTAGAAGGAAGACCAGTGAAGTTGAGGAAGGAAATCAAGAGGGAAAGAAGAGGTACAGGAAAGGGGAGGAACTGCAGTGTGAATTTAACAAAGTCTCACTATATACATATATAAACACACCACAGTGAATTCCTCCTTTATGCATATTTGTGAAGTGCCAATCAAAATAAATAAATAAATGAGTGAAAGTAAGATCAGTAGAGTAGAGGAAGGAGAATGGGGGACATGCGAGGGGAAGAAAAGCAGTGAGTGGGGGAACTGGAACTGCAATGAAGTAAATCAAATTTTATGCATGTATGATTTTGTCAAATTGAATCTAACTACTATGTATAATTTTAATGCTCTAATAAAAATTAAAATGAATCTCATATAGACAGCACACAATTGGATCCCCTTGTTTACTTTTACAAAACCATTCTCCCAGTTTATATCTTTTGATTGGGAGTTTAAGATATTTATACTTGTCTTCATTCATTTTTGCTGCTATAATGGAAAATACCATTTTTGTATATGGGGGACATACTTACATTACAGCAACATTTAAAGTAATTGCTGATAGAGAATAATTTATTTTTGCCATTTGTTTAATTTTTCCTGTGTGTCTTATAGCTTTTCTGCTCTCATTTCCTCAATTACTACTTTGTTTTTTGTTCAGTTTCTTTTGTGTTCTAGCAAATTTTTTCCTTATTATTTCTTTTTATGTTTATTCTGTAGACAGTTTCTTTTGGGTTGTCTTGAGGATTACACAATTATAGCAATATATTTTAAATTTATATCAAACTAATTTTAATAAAATAAAACTACTTCTTTATATCTACATCCTTTATGTTATTTGTCACAAATTAGATTTTTATATATTTTGTACACATTAACATATTTTATAATTATTGTTGTGTATTTTTCTCTTAAATCTGGTAGGAAATAAAAAATGGAGTTATAAACTAAAAGAATAATAGTATTGGCTTTTTAATTTGTCCAGGAATTAACTGTACAGGAATTCTTCATGTTTTTGTATGACTTTCAGTTGTTGTCTAGCATCCTTTCACATTAACTTAAAAGACTCATTATCACTTCATTCAGAGCAGATCAAGTGATAATGAGGTCCCTCAGGTTTTGTTAACCTGAGAATGACTTACTTTCTTCCTCACTTTTGAAGGAAAATTTTCCAGGTATAGAATTTATGACTGACATTTGTTTGGTCTCTGTATGTATATGTGTGTGTGTGTGTGTGTGTGTGTGTGTGTGTTTTCCTGGGGATTGATATCCCAGGTTGTTGTAACACTGAACTACCTTACCAGCTCTTTTATTTTATTTTTAGATGAAGTCTTGCTGAATTTCTGAGGCTGGCATTAAACTTGCAATCTTCCTGTCTTAATCACCTAAGTATCTGGGATTACAGACATGTGCCACTGCATCAGGCCTTATTTTAGTACTTCAAGTGTATCAGCTCACTTTCTTCTTTCCCTCAGGGCTTCTGCTGAGAAATTCACTGACAATTGTATGGAGGATATATTGTACCTGATGGTACCTTGTCTGTGGCTCTTGACCCATATGTTTAATGTTGGTCTCTATAAATTCATGCCTTTCTTCAGATTTTGGATTTGTACTGTTTTGTACCTGCACCCAAAAGGGAGAGATTCTTTCTTCTTGCATTTTAATATAGTGATCTTGGGACTGTAACTTGCACCAAACCTTTTCCAACCTTTCTTTTGTAGGGTGCTTTTAAAGTTCTCATACACTCAAGAGGAAGTAAGAATCCCCCCTCCCCACAACAAAACAACAACAGGATTTAGAACTAGAAGCAGAGCATTCAAGTTTATGTCCAGATTCTTCTTAGCTCTCTGAGTCTCAGTTTCTTCATCTGTGAAACTGGAACTTATCTTATAGAACTTCAAAATCATTGCAAGATTCCAACAAAAGCAGGTAAAAGTTTTACCCTTTAAAACATTTATTATCATTAAATACGTTGCAATAGTACTTATTGCCCCACCCATGCTTCCTCGGGTCCCAGTACATGCTACAATGCTCAAAATGCAGCTTCCATGTGGTAGAAGTTCCCTCTACAATGTCTTCATTCCATTATATGTCAAGAATAGAAGGTAGAAAGGAGCAGCCACCTTTCTTACAAAGTCACAACCTAGAAGTTCCATCACTTGCACTCATATCCCAGTGGCCAGGAAAGAGTCCCTTTGACCACTCTACACCATATGAGGCTGAGTGGCCCTCAGCTACAACACAGTGGTTCTATTACTAAGGGGATGATAAGAGGATGAATAAAAGCAGAATGGATATTGAAAACTACTGGTCGTATAGGAAAAGCCAACTATTTTTCTTAATATATTGAACATTTCTGGGACCAGATGTGTGGATGTTTCCCCACACCAACCAATTTTCCAATTCTCTGTGGACACCAACTGAGTCTTACAGAATTCAACTGTGACACTAGCTACCTGGAGTTAACACAGATCCATGGGTTAAGAGCTCAGTCCCCAAAGAGTGACTGTCCCCAGTGTTCAGATGTCATTTGTAAATAGTGAATTCTCAAGTTACCCACAACTTCTGTCTGACTTAGCCACACATCAGAGGTTCTGACAACTCCCTCCTTATGTTCAATCATTTGCTAGAAGAGCTCAGAGAACTCAAGGAAACATTTGCACTTACCCGTTTATTATATAATAAAGTGAAGGCTATGATAAAAGACACAAATGAATAGCCAGATAAAAAAAGGTACATAAGGTAAGGTCCAAAAGGATCCCAAGCACAGAAACTTCAATCTCCATGGAGCTGGGGTGTGCCACCCTCCACAATCTTTTAGGACTCAGTCTTTTAGGGAATTTTATGGAGACATTCTCACACAGGAATGATTGATTATTAACTCATTCTCCAGCTCTTCTTCCCTCCATGGAGATTGGGGGATGGAACTGAAAGTTTCTAGATTCTAATCATGGTTTGATTTTTCTGGTGACCAGCCCCTATCCAAGGAGTCCACTAAGAGGGGACATTCATTAGAACAAAAGACTCCTATCGTCCAGGAAATTCCAAGGGATTTAGGAGCTCCATGTCAGGAATTGGAGCTAATGACCAAATACTAGAAACAAAAGATGCTCCTAGCACTCTTACCACTTAGGAAATTGTAAGGGTTATAGAAGCTGTGTGTCAGAAACCGGGGGAAATCATGACTTCCACACTGGTTGTCACAGGAAACATGTCATGAAGCTTTTCTGTGTCTTGCCAAAGAAAAACTTTGGCAAGTTCTTGATAAACTGAAGCTATTACTATTATGTGATCACCAGTAATAACAGGTATGTCTCACTAATGAGGCTCTCTTTCCTCCACATTTTCCTACATGGCTTTAATCCTACATTTTATGACTGAACATGGCATTCCATAGAATATCTGAGGTCCCAGGTCTATTGGGAAGAGAATCTGATTCTAAAGTCTTGCTGCAAGCTTGCATTCCAGTCAAGCAGTGCAAGAAAATATTCGCTGAACACCACTTATCACATCAAAGAAACACTTTATGTTATCCCTATGATACATAACTTAAGTGCTCTGAAATTCAAGATGTCATCCTCAGGCTTACAGGATCCATGGCACCAGGGACTTGTTAGAAATATCAGTCCTCATCTCAACCTACTGAACCATAATCTTGTAACGATATCTGCAGGTGATTCATTTGCACATTTAAATTTAATAAGCACTGATTTTAGTGTCCGCTGAGGGAGATGAGGCTCTCCTAACTGGAATATCTATTTTTTGGCTGGGGCCTTTCATGAGCTAACTAACAAGGCCTGGAGTGTGCCTCCAAAGATGAGCACTTACATGCTCACAAATCAATCCAAGATGAAGATTAAAATTCTTACACTAGGACTGGGGTGATAGCTCAGTGCTTACACATGCTGAACATGGGTGAGGCCCTGGATTCCATTGCCAGTACCACAAACAAGAACAACAGTAGTGAAAATTACCCACATGGACCTAGATATTACAGGGTCACCTATGGTATATTTGAAAGTAAATGAAAGTTGATAAAATTTTTTTTCTCTGCCTTAACCTTCAATGAGAGAATCAGTGAGGTTCTTAGTTGGGAAATTTTAAGAGCCCTTGGTCAAATTTCAAAACTCTGATAAATTTTTCTGAAGTCTTTGTGAAGAAATACAGAAAATGAGGAGGAAAATAGTCTAATGAGAGGCCTAATTCTAGAATCTACGCCTTGACACACAGCTACCAGGTCTGTGACTTCAGGCCAAGTATTAACTCCTCTGAGTGTCCTCTATGAAACAGAGGTTGAACTTGTTAAATGGAGATTATACTAGCCCTTTTATCTACTTCACAGTATCATCTATTGCTGGATATAATTAAGTCAGTTTCAAAATTTATAAATATATTGCAAATGATTTGCTGCAGTCCCAGAATCACCAAAAATATTAGCATAAGAACTGCAGCCCAGGACCTCAGCTCTGGGATCACTACATGTTAACAAATAGGAATTTCTGTCACCTGATAGTTTTAAGTCTTTTATATGCATTGCACATGCATTTGTTCATTTAGTATTCCACAAACTATGAAGAAAAATAATATATTTTAATATAGACATGAACATGAAGGCTGAGAAGATATATTATTCTAAAATAAGTATATTTGGCAATCATTGTTTTTCACTCTTCTCCAATCTGACTTAGAAATAGAAATTATTTTTAACTGTTGTAACTCTCTTTTTGGAAACAATCATCTGAAATGTGATTTCAGACATCTGCAAATTGTTCATATGTGCTTTGAGTAAACGGGAAGGTACATTCAGTTTAAATAAGTACACCTCCTGGAAATATTGCTATTTGATTAAAGGGACTCAAAATCCCAGAGGACTACTGCTCAATTATCTCTAGTTCCTCAGGAAACAACTTTCGGTAGAAAATGTCTTCTCAAGTTACAAGCAAATTCAGTTATTGAAGTAGGTAATGGAGGAAATGAATGGATATTATAGTAAATATGGCAGACATCACTTCACAAAAGAATCCATATTCTTTCTGGAATTGGGTGAAATCCCAGTAGAGCACTCTTCCTCTTGATCTCAGTTAGGAATAAGCTTTAGAATCATAGAATTTTTTTGTGTTAGAATTGACCTAAGAGATGTTAAATTCTCTTGTAATTGGAGGGATCTACACCCCATGGAAATCACAGAACTTATTCAGGCTTATAAATTTTAGTGCAATAAATGTCAGGTCAAAAGTAGGACTTCTGAATATAATGCTTTTCCTACTGATGATTGGAACTAGCTCCTGGGAGTTAGGTTTATTAGATTATAAAAGGGTCACATAATGAGCTGGTTCACTCCTGGCCATGAGCCCAAGTATGGCCTTACAGACAAATCCCAGAGGTCACCATAAGCTCACTTGCTCTATGTTGTGAGTCTTCTCTAAATTCCATAGTCATTAATTCACCTGCAGATTTGATGTCACCATGGAAAGTGTGTACAAAACAACACAGTTACAAGTGGGCAAAATTCTAGGAGTAAAGATGGGCTGCAGAAAAAAGAGGAGAATGTGAAGAGCTGGTAAAAGAAAGTTAGTTTAACTTAAAGACATTTCTCATTAAAAAGAAAAAAAGGACTAGTACCTTAACAAGACCAGCCTGATTTAGAAGAAGAAGAAAACAAAGAAAAAGGAAGAGAAGAGGAGGGGGAAGATCAAACTTTCATATGAAGGAAATCTTTCCTTGATTTATGTATGCGTGGCCATTTTTCTCCAATGCAATAATGGATTTATTACTTTGTTTTGTGTGTAAGTGGAAATCATTGAAACGGTGGTTTTCCCACTTTGTGCAGGCCAGTCACAGCCCTATGGTATTTTGCGTCCTATTTTCCATTGCCCTTGGGCTCCATCTGGCCCAGATGTCTCTTCTAAGAATTGACGGTTAAAAGACTAAGATCAGCCCCAATAGGTGGCCATTATTTTAATAAATATTTTCCTACTCATAGAAATATTCACCGATGCTTCTGTAACATTGAAAAGAGAGATTTACATTTTTAAATGTCGCATTTTGAATTAGGTTATAGGAGAAATAATACATTGACCAATTTTCCACTTGCCGTTGGTTATTTGACTACTAATTTGATTGTAGAATTGTTCTTATGTGGTAGATGTTGTTTAGCTTAAACTAAGGCATTCAAGAAGGTTTTAAATTGCTGCTTTCAAATTGACTTACAGTCAAAATATATAGAAAATACATCATATGGTTACTAATCAGGCTTTGTAGTGGTTTTTAAAATCTTTTGATTCTGTTTGAAAAATATGATAATTGTAGACATAGAATAAAATGGTTTTTACTTCTTCAACTGCAAAATGCAAAAGTTAAATGATATAGAAAAAGTACCATTAAAAAGAGAAATAATAAATACTTATATGATTCAATAAAAATGTCAATTTATAGCATTTTATGGTAGAACTAAGAAATAGCTTAATTCTAAAAGAAAACCATCCATTATATGTTTGTGGGAAGCAAATATTTAAATGAAAATCAATAACTCAAAGTTTAGGTACCTTCTAAGCTCTAATACTCAGAGCATCTTTTAACTCTCTTTAAAATATACTGCAGAAAAATTATTTTGAAGAATAAAAGGCAAATGGATTAAAACAAGAACTAGATCTGGGCTTCGAAAATCAAGTTTATTCTTCTCCTCACCTTGAACAGAGAGCTTTCTATTTATCCTTTGAAGTAGGTGGGACAGTGCATCAGGTCAATTAGCTACTATGGATTTTACTTCTAAATTTCTAAAATTTATAGGCTGAGTCAAGACTGAGTGTACCCGCTTTTGAAAGAGGATCTTATGGGAAAGTTTTCAAATGGTTTCAAATAGAAAAGTCCCTGTGCCAGTTCTGGTGTTGACTCAGTCTTCAAGACTAAGCAATTCTCATAGGAGAGCGGGTCTTTTCTGAGGACGCAGTAGGTAGATATGATCAGATTTGTAATGTTCACCCATTCTTTCAATCAACACTCCCTCCATTTTGTGGGCCATACATAGAGCCAGAAATATTACAGAATGGAGAAAAAACAACTTCCGCATATTTAGCAAACATCACTGAGTGTGGGCTGTTCATGCCCCTGAGACTCATGATGGAGGTGTGAGTGAAACTGTCCTTTCTTAATAGACATAGATATTCTTCCAGTCACTCTTTACTATGGGATCCTCTGGTAGCTGAATCATTTATTCCCATTGACCTTTAGATATCAATCCCTGCCAGGAAATCTCTAAGGATTCCTTAAGAGAAACTCTATAGGTGAAATTCATCCAACAAATATTCAATTAACTAGTCATGGAATCATGAAAGCTTTCAGGTATCAGTTTCCTCCTTTGCAGAGGGACAGAAGGTTTCCTTGTGTTTCTTCTTACGTTGGGAAGCCTGACTTTTAGCAATTGGGCAATCTGTTGCCAGCCCAAGCCAAGACATGGCACAACCTGGTTTCGGCTCCCTGAAAACATAAACCTCGCTGTTCACCAGCAGCTTCTGGCACTTGAGTCTGCATTTCTCTTAACTGTCACCACTGTTTGAATAAAATAGGGTTTTAACATACTCAAATCTTCCGCTCAAGGACATTTTCAGACAAAGAACAGAGAAAAATTTCCCCTGCCTGATACATTTTCCTAAGAGTCATTTCTAAGATAGTAAAACAATTATTTTTCATGGCAAAAAAATAAAACCAAAACATCTCTTCTTATAAATTTTCTTGTACTAGATTTTTGGAGTTTTTTTGGCACTGGGGATTGAACTCATGGATATTCAACCACTGAGCCACATATCCAACCCTATTTTGTGTTTTATGTAGAGACAGGGTCTCATTGAATTGCTTAGTGACTCACTTTTGCTGAGGCTAGCTTTGAACTTGTGATTCTCCTGTCTCAGCCTCCCAAAGTGCTAGGATTACAGGCATGCTCCATGGTGCCCAGCAAGATTTCAGTATTTTAGTAGCTTTCTTGAGATCCTTTATAAAATAGGTGTCTTTTGATGATGAGAGTCTCAAGTTGTTTTTTAAATTTATTAGCAGTGGAAAGACTGTGACTCCTGGTCAAGACCTGTTTTCCACCTGTTTTTTGTAAATAAAGTTTTATTGGAACACAGCCATGTGGTCAATTATGGATTGTCTATGGCTGTTTTTCTGCTGTAGCAGCATAGTTGAGTGGTTAGAATAGAGACTATATGGCCTAAAAATCTAAAATAGTTCTTATTTGTCTTTTTACAGGAAATGTTTGCTGACTTCTTCACATAGCCTGAGAGCCAGCCTCTACAGCCTGTCCATTCCCTGCCTTGGTTCTCACTCTAAGCTCAACACACGTTTGTTGTTCTTCCCAATGCTTCCTTCTTATGCTTCCTCTAGCTTTGGTCTGTGAAAGTCTAAACACAGAACCTCCCACCTTTCCCAAAATGATGACTGACATTCTGTTCTAGCCTTCAAATTCAAATTCTTGATGAATCTGTCATGAAGGAAGTAATATGAGTAACCTGTAGTTCTGACCCCACCCCCATTGCCATTGTAGAAAGATCATAAAAATATATTTGTGTGATATCCATGGCTTGAAATGTATTTTCTATATAGATGTACCCTTTAATTTTTATCTCATAAATTTAATTTCCCATTTTGTTATTGGATGGATGAATTGTAGCAGAACTTATATTCTAAATATGTTTACCATGCGATTCCCTAACAACACACTAAAATTGGTATTATAAAGCCCACTCTACATGTGACTGAAATTCAGAGAGTTTAAGTTATTTGTTCAAGTTTCTAGTGCTGGCCAGTAGCAGAGCCAGAATTTAAAGCTAGGCCAGACTTACTTCCAGTTGCCTCCTGAAGAACTTCATGTACTTTGCATCACTGGGGAATATTAAAGAATGACTTTTATTAGCTATTCTAGTGGACATATTTGTAAAACATTTTAGATGATTCTTTGCCATCTCAATTAGATCATAGTGAATATACATTAAGTTTTTCAGGATGATTCAGCATCACAGCTATTAAGGTAAGTTTTATAGTAGCTTAGAAGTATTTGAATCTTCAATATGACATATTAGCAGTGCAAATTCAGGCAAGTAACAGCCTCTCTGAGCTGAAATGTTTTGCCTGTTCAGTGGGGTTAGTAATATACTTGCATGGAATAAAACACTGTGATCGAATAAAGCACATATAAAGCATTTACAAGGTCGTTATTATTCTGACATTATTGGATTATTGAGGATGCTCTTTAATGTGGCTGCCTGGAGACAATTCAGACTTACCTAGAGGTACTACCAAGAAAGTCAAGCAAGCTCAAGTGATGCACTGATATTTGCACCCTGTGGCCTGTCTTCTGGATTAGATTGTGTCTTCTTGAAATACCTATGATTGGTACATTTTCTGCTTCAGTTTGTATCTCTAGTACCTAGTATTGGTCCATGAGGATTTATTGTTGCAGTTGATCAAAATTCAAAGCCTTGTCTTCAGCTCTGGCTGTCATGGACAACAGACGGCCAGATGAACCAGTGCCAGCCTCTAGCCAGTCACAGCTCTCCAGTGACTGCCTGGGAAATGAGCAGATGACCGCAACCTTAATAACATATTAGTGCATCAAAACATGTGAAGGGACCCACCTTCCATTTTAATTACATGATTCCACGTGACCCCAGCAGCAGAAAGGAAGGTCCAGGGCTACTGTAGCAATATTGTTCCTCAGAGGAGTGATCCTGAACCTCCCAGAAAGAGTTCTTCAGAAAGGAACTAGACATGGGATCAGATATGGGAGCCACCCTGGGGTTCCAAAGATCCTTTTCAGGAAAAGGGACTTAATCTTTTCTCTGAGTGTATAACGGACAGATGTGTTTCTAGGGAAACAACTTCCAACTTGCCCTAAGGAAGCCTTTTAAAAAGCTCTTCCCCGTGGGCAGAGCTCTGGAAGTGCACCAGAACACCACCCAGGAGAGGACGCTTAGAGGAATGCTTGCCTGAGGGAAGAATGCTCCCGCTGAGGGAAAGTCTTTTCAACTGAAATCCTCTAAGACTTTGGGAAAGTTTTCCTGTGAATTCCCATGGAACATGGATAACTCCATGGACTTGGCAGTGCTTTCCAAGGCACTGGATTCCAGCTTGGAGCATGCATATGGTTCTGTGACCCAGGTGACCCAGCCTCCTGGTCCAGAACACACCTCAAACAGTGAGATTTTACAAGTGTAAAAGGGTTAATAAGCAATATCCTTATTCCCCCGCCCCGGGAAACCAGAAGCCATTACTAGCCTTAGTCTTTCCAGTTTTTGCCTTGACCCCACCTAAGCTAAGTATTCTACTAAGTAAGTTTACCACTTTTCTCATCCAATCCTAGGCACTCCTGAATAAAAAGGGACATTATTATGCTGGGTCTTAAATTGGAACTAAGACTTTTTTTTCACATAAAGCCTTCTACTAAGATTTTTTTTCTTTTCCATAAAATCCCTCATCTTACATCTTCCCTTGTTCCTAAAAGAGTGTTTCTTGTTTTCATATTTACATTTGCAGGTAAAAAAAGCATCCTGGGTTATCTGTCCAAAGGGAAATGGGACAAGGAGCAAAAAAGAACTGTTCAAACAGCAAATAGACTATTTAGGATTTGATGTGTATTCATGAGTCATAGGCAGAGGAACAGGAACTTAGCCGCTATAAGTCGGTAAACCACAAACCCTGTGAATCAATAGTATTTCATTTGCTGTTCTAATAACGGCAAACACCAAGGTGTACCAGAGTAGGTGTGAGGGGTTTCCTTCTTCTTTTTTTTCCCTTTCTTATGTGATGTTTTCACATAGTACTCAGTTCATTCAGAAGAGACAGGATGATTTTCTGCTTAGGTTCTGCCTAAGAATCTGAGAGACAGGAGTGTAAGAAAGAGACAGAATCAAGTCCCATGGTGGGCAGAGTGCCATCCTTCCTGTTGGACAGAGCCAAGTTCACTGGCCCTCACAGGGTGGCTATGCATACTTCATTTAATTCTTATGAAAATCCAGGGACTGTCAGCACTTACTGCAAGAAAGGAAGAAGCAGGATTTGAAATGACTGAACTACTATGGGATGAAGCTGGGGTATAACTTTGTGTCTCCCAGGCTCTGAAACTGTTGCTCATGTTTGTTAAAGGATGGCTTTTGGGTTGCAGGAGGCTAGGTTGTCTTCCACGCCTTTATTTTTCAGAAGAGGAAACTCAGTCCAAAGTACTAAGGATTTTGCAATGAACATAACACATCAAAGAGCAACCCTGCAGAATAAGAAGCACTGTTTTCAACTTCTGAAGTTGTGTTCTGTTCTGCAGTCTGTCTCTGAAGTATCCATGTGTACATAGTGGTGTAATAGTCTACTGCTCTCATTTGTCTTTGTCCCTGCTGTACAAAAATGTTCATGCATACTAGTACAGTGTGAGTGTGCATGGGTTATTGCATTCAAGTGTGCAGATGTGTGCAAGGGTGTTCTTGCACATGAGTGTGCATGTGCATGAGTTTGTGCAGATGTCGTTTATGTCGTGCCTCACATGGGTCTGCCAACAAGCTGGGGTCCTGGAGGGTTAAGATATGGGGCTCTTAGGAAGGGTGATATGGGGTACCACGGGACAAGGGTATGGGGTGGACGGTCGCAGAGTCACTCACTCAGACTCTGGGGGTTAGGTAAAACTGCTCTGCCGGAGGGAGATGCAGAACCCCTTTATTTCAGGAAGTGTGACAGTTTATATAGAGTCCTCGGATCAATCATGGCCCTGAGGTCACAGCCAATGGGGTATTGCTCTGTGTCAATGTGAGGAAAGGGGAGGGGAGGTGCTGAAGGTATGGAGAGAGCTCCTATATGCATATGTGTGGTGTATGTATGTTTTGGGTAGAGGAAAAGAGAAAACGGTATTTATGCATGGTGCTTCTGGCAGTGCTTTCCAAGGTGCTGGACTCCAACTTAAGTGTGCACATACATCATCTGGGTTCTGTTAAAATTCAGTAAGTCTGGGGACTATGATTCTGTGACCCAAATGACCCAGTGCTCCTGGTCTAAGAAATACCGTCTGTGATACTATCCATCCTGTTTGGCACAGCTGAGGTCACAGGCTATGTGTGTTTCTTTATTTCATTTAATCCTCATGAAAAATCACAAGCTGGCAGTACTCACTGTAATAGAAGAGGAAAAAGAATTTGAAATGAGATGTAGTTCATTGTTGTTCTAATAATGGTGATACAGAGTCAAGAACTTCACTTAAGTCCTTGCACTTAATGAGCATACATTTGAAATAGACCCTATCATCTGCATTTTTCAGATAAAATTTATAGTGTGGAATTTTTAATTAACATTTGAGTTAGATAATAGAGATTACTAATTTATAATATAATACAGAGTTATAAGGACATAATGTAAATTTCCCTAGACATGAGAAATCGTTCTGAGGATTTGCAGTGACTTACATTAGACCTAGAGGTTACTATCATATTGGAGTATGGAGATATGCCAGGTTCTGGTCAATCCATCCTGGCCACTATGGTCCAAGAACACAGACTTAGAAATCAGTAAACCTAAGTTTGCTGCCAAGTTCAATCATACAGCAGTAAGACAACTAGGTACCTGAAATGAGACCAGAAAACAAGGGCTATGGTCCTTTAAAGACATTTTTTCATTGCCAGAACAGTATCATTTGCAGCTATTCTAACCACATTTCTTGCCTGGGTTGAATAAAATACAATGTGACAATGAATGCCATGGAATTCATTAGAATACATCTCATGAAACTGTCAATATCCAACTGTGTTCTTTCCCCACTAAAATGATAATTTTATGAGTACTGGCAGCTTTTCTGAATACATTCAAGGGTGCTAACCACAAAAAGGAAGGATCTCATAGAAACAGAGGGAACATCAGTGGAGCAGGGGGAGGCAATTGATGGGGAGGAAGGAAGGACAGGAAAAGGAGGAACTATAGAAACAAATTGACCAAGTTATACTATGTACATATATGAACACACTACAGTGAATTCCACCTTTAGGTTTATCTGTAAAGCACCAATTTAAAAATAATAAATAAATAGAAGAAAGACAAGTAGAATAGAGGAAGGGAAATGGGGATGGAGGAAGAGAAGGAAAAAGGAAATACTGGGGGCTGAAACGGAGCAAGTTATATTCCACACAGGTATGAGTATGTCAAAATAAATCCCACTATTATATATAACTCTAATGCACCACTAAAATCATTGAGAAAAGATGACCACCTTATATTCAGCATTTATCAAGGGCTGGGCACTAATTGAGGTGCTTTAGGTTCCCATATAGCACTGTACCCTCTCAGCAGTCCACCCTGTGATATTATTATTAGCCCATGTTATTGAAGAGGAAACTGAGGCTCAGAGTAATTAGTTGACTTACTTGGACTCAAAGCATATTTTGAATTCAAGTTTGTCTAACCCAATCCCTTCCTTTCCCCTTCTCAAACTGGAGAGAGAATCTCTGTGAAGGACAGGGGCAGATCCATGATCTGTTTGATGCTTCTTGCCATTCTGGTGTGATGTCCAGGCACCCCTCTTATTCCCTTTGCACCCTGGTCTCAGACTCCAGGTTTGAGGCAAGACTGATCTGAGTTCAAATCCAGCTCTGTTATGTTCTAGAAATTATTTAGCTTTTCTAATGTTTAGTTTTCTCAGCTTGAAATAGATTAATCATACAGTTCTGAAGGAGGAGGAAGTGGATTCTTGTATCTATTGTGGTGCTGGCTCAGAGTCCATAGGATGAGCTTTTGCTCAGTTACCTTTCACGAGGTCAGCAGAGACTTCCCAGAATATAAGCACATTTCTATAATATTCTTATTGTTAAATTCCCATTTCTTAGAAGTTAATGACCATAAATGGATCTGAGAGGAATGTACAATTGCTTTAACCTTAGGTTCAGGAACTTTGGATTGTGTGCCTCTGCCCTTAACATCAAACAATAAATACAACTAAAATATTCAAAGTTATACCCAAGCAGACTTCAACAAACCTTTCCCACATGCTGATGAGGGAGGAGAGAGAGATGCCAAAGCTAAAGGGCCACAGAGTGGGGAGGATCTGACATCATAATAATAGAGATGCTTAGAGCTGAGCAGAACACAGATCACCACCCAGCCCTGGATCAGCTGCTGGGGCACAGACTGTGATAGAGCCAAAGAGCACCATTTATTTCTTTGAATTATAAAAAAATTAATGGACTGCAATTTTTAGAGCAGTTTTAAGTTTTCAGAAAATTGAGCAGAGTACAGGGAGTTATGTAAGGCCCCCTTTTACCCCAACTCATGGTTTCCCTTATTGACAGCCTTCCTTAATGTGGTACCTTTATCACAACTGATGAGCCAATATGGGATACACTATTTAACTATTTAGTTTTTAGCACTGAGGATTGAACCTAGCGTTGCTAAATCATGAGTCACACCCCCAGCCCTTTTTATTTTTTGAGACTGGGTCTCGCTAAGTTGCTTGGAGCCTGGCTATCTTCCTAAAGCTGGCTTCAAACTTGTCATCCTCCAGAGCCAGTGGGATTACAGGTGTGGTCCACCACACCAGCTGGTATACACTATTATTAACTAAGGTCCATAGTTTACATTAGGCTTTACTCTTTCTATTATGTGTTCTATGGGTTTTAACAAATGCATAATGGCATGCCCTCACCATTACAGTATCATACAGAATACTTTCTCCGTCATGAAAATTCTCTGTGTTCCACCTGTTTATCTCTCCTCCTTCCATCTACCCCCAGCATTACTCTACCTAAGTCTCTGGCAAACACTTACCTTTTTTACTATTTCCATTGTTTTCCAGAATGTGATATAGTTCAAATCATACAGCATGTAGTCTGTCTTGTCTTTTATTTCTTTAGTACCGGGAATTGAATCCAGGAGTGCTTAACCACTGAACAACATTCTTAGTCCTTTTTTTATATTTTATTTTGAGACAAGGTCTCACTAAGTTACTTAGAGCCTTGCTAAGTTGATGAGGCTGGCTTCAAACTTGTGATCCTCCTGATTCAACCTTCCAAGTTTCTGGGATGACAGGTATGTGTCACCATTACTGGCATATGTAGCCTTTTCAGATTGGCGTCTTTCTTCCATATATTTTTGTGACTTTACAGGTAATTCCTTCTTATTTATGTATGATTTTCCTTTGAATGGGTGCCACAAGTCTGCTTATCCACTTATAGTTGAAGGAAATCTTGGTTGTTCCCAATTTTAGTAATGCTGATAAAATTGCTTTAAACATTTAAATGTAGGCATTTGTGTGTATCTAAGTTTCAATTCATTTAGCCAAATACTGAAGAGAAAAACTGCTGGATTGTAGGGTGAGAATGTGTTAAGTTTTGTAAGAAACTGCCAAACTCTCTTCCAAGGCAGTTGTACCGTTTTGCATAGGGCTGGGACTGGGAGCTCTGAGAAGGAGGAAGCTGGAGTTTCTAAGGAGGCATGATAAGGCTGGATCTTAGTGTTGGAAAACTACAAACAGGGTCCATTTGCTGAAGTGGAAGGAACGATTATTGTCCAGGTGAAGAAATGCTTCTGGGGACATGTTGATAGGCAGAGCAAGTCTTTGCAAGCAAGGGGTACCTGAGTCTCCCCATAGTCTTGCAGCTTCTTTCTTTCTCTTTCTATTTCTTTCTCTTCCCCCCCTTCCCCCCAACTCCTGGCAGAACCCAACAGCGAGCAGCTTGGCCAAGCCCCATTGTGGTCCCAAGTGGGGATTGCAAGGCAGGTATGGAAAGGTGTTTGGAGTCAAGAGACTATGGTTTAATGAAATCATACCAAACCTGGCTGTGATAAATCCAAATCTCATGGCAGCAGCAAGGTACGTACAATAGATGTGGCATTTTCCCCGGACCTGGTTTTTACAAGGCTGTTACTTCTCTGATCCAAGATTGCCCGCCCCCACTAGATGCAGAAAAGAGGCAACAGAAGTGGGTGATCTTACATTTTGTTCTCCCACTCGGGTCTTTCTTGAATTACCCTGAAGAGGCTGAGCCTGGAGGAAGGTGGATGTTTGGAAGTAGCAGTTACTCCCCGACCTGGAGCAGCTTCATCTAATTGAAATCATTTTCCCAATTTTTGTAATGGAAAGGGAAGGAATCTAGGCTCCCCTCTGCAGTTTCAGGACAGGCACCATGCTTCAGCCTTCACACAGAGTACACAGCAGAAAACAGACAGTTAAGAAAAAGGGGAAAGACGGTCTCTGTCCTGCCAGAGTTGAATTAATAAAAAAGATCCCAGGGCTTCTTTTAGAAATTATTCTCCTCGCTCTTTATCTTCCTTGAGTCAACTGAAACAAGCTCACCTCAATCTTTTTTTCTTGTTCTTTTTCAAACCTTTAATCCATCTTAAAAAAAGCAGTTTACTAATGGCTCAAAGTGTTGGGATATAATAAATTGACCCTTGGGAATCGCCTTGGATCAATTTATGGGTCTGACACGCCCTCTGGTGGTTAAAGGTCTTATAGGTATTGAACAATCCCAATATCTTAAGACATTTTAAAAAAGAATAAACAAAAGATGAAGTCAAAATACTAAAAATTCAAATTACTGGAAAAAAACCCACAAAGCATCATTTTAAGGGATACAAACAGGTCTCTAAAAATGCCGTGTCATGTCACTTCATTTTTTAAAGATTATTCACATATTCTGGAAGTTTTTATTAATGCCTCAGCTTCTAGGATGTGTTTTGTACTATTTTGCTATTGCCATATAATTTTGGCTGTTGATGCAAGTTAGAAGGAAAGTCATTTAGGATTCACTCCTGAGTCTTAAAGGTAAAACAAAAAAGACAGATGGTGAACTGTAGTTTAATATAAAATCAATGTTGTTGATTGTTTGATACATTCTACTTATTTTTCTCCCAAGTTATGTTTTATAAATAATGGGAAAGATTAAAATTCTCTAAAGTTAAATTAAAGTTTCTCCAAACTTATATTTTATAAATAATTGGAAAGATTAAAATTCTCTGATCTATAAGCTAATAAAGCCCATTAAATTACACACAGGTTAAATGAGCATGAGAGATAAACTTGTATTCTCATATTATTCTAGAATCATGCTCTGGATTTTCTGGAATCATCCTGAGTAGATTTCCACAAAAAGCATTTTTTAAAAAATCAGTTTATTGAAAAAATATGGTATAATACCCAATTGAATGTTTTTTGGCCATAAAAAGAGAGAAATCTGGTCATTTGTGCAACATGGATGGCACCAGAGGACATTATGTTAAATGAAATAACTCAGGCATAGAAAGACAAATATCATGTGTTATCACTATTTGTGGAAACTAATAAGTAAATTTTATAGAACACAATGTGACAACGCTCACCAGATACTGGGAGAGGAGAGAGAAAGAGGGTGGAAGTAAGTTCAATAAGGGGCACCAGAGTGGAAAATTTTTCTTTAGATCAATAGGGTAAATATATGGTATATGATATATTTCAAAATAGCTAGAAGAATATGAAATTCCCAACACATTAAATGGTTAATGTTTGAATGGTTATTACCCTGATTTAGTTATTATACATTGCATACATGTACTGAATTACCATATGTACTTTGTAAAGACTTTATGTCTCAATCAAAAAATAAATTATACCATAATCAATATGTGTGCTTCTGTACATATTTAATGTATTTATCTCTCCAAATTTCTTCCTGCCCTTATTAATATTTTTATCATTTTAGTAATTTCCATAAGATTCACCCATTTGTATTCTAAGCATATAATAATAGAGTCATTTAATATAGTGACTATGCTGTATTTTGGATCTCCAGAAATCACTCATCTTACATAACTGGAACTTTCTATCTTTTGACCAACATCTCTCCATTTCTTCCTTCCCCAGCCCTTGGCAGCTACTATTCTACTTTCTATAGTTTGACTTTTTAAGGTCAAAGGTTTTAGGGTCTCAGTTATGGTTATTATATCTTAAAATTACTTTTCTGTATTAGAGTGCATAACTGCAGGGATTGCAGAGGAATTGCAGCTATTTTGGTAACCTCTGGCTTCCTTGGTTTTCTCTGAAGTTTTATTATGAAGAGACATCATGCACCGAAATCTAGTCCCAAGTTAATTTAGAGCTGACCTGGGAACACACAGTTACCTGAAATTTGACATTACCCAGACAGATGCAAATAAACTCAAACAGGTGGAAACACTCTGAGGGCTTAAGAAAAAAAGGAGCACTTATGAGTCTGAATTTCCCCAGGCAAATAAAGCCTACAAGGTAAAGGTCTACAACTTGGCCAAAAGAGCCCTTGGCAGTGGAATTCAGTTCTCGTATAAAAAGGAGGTTTGAGAAGCCACTCCAGAGTGTGCAATCATCTGTACCCAGGAGAATTCTGAGGCTACAGGTCAACTGGATTTCCTCTTTGAAAATGGATACACAACCCAAGGAGAGGCTACCTTCTCTAGAACAAGACTTGTACTTGCAAATTCTGGCCCCTCCTTTCTAATTCTTAAAGACAGTTTATGGATGAATGGGCAAGAAATCTTGGCCCCTGGCATTCTTGTTTTAAAACTATGAGGTTGAAGTTTAATGTAAATTGTAAGACGCAACTTTTAAGTGGCAAGTTGGCAGATAGAGACAAAATTGGCAAAGGATCTGAAGACTTTTACCTAAGTTTCAGTAGTGTATTAGTCAGCTTTGTGTTACTATAACAAAATACATGAGATATTTATAAAGAGAAAAGGTTTATTTTGGCTCCTGGTTTTAGAGATTCCAGTCAAGAAGGGAGTGAGTTGCTCTGAGCCTCTGACAAAGTAGACCATCAAAAGGGGAGCCTATGGCAGAACAAACTTATCAGCCAGGAAGCAAAGAGAAGAGGAAGAGACCAGAGTCCAACAATCCCCAAGGGCACAGTCCCAGTGACCTAAAGACCTCCTACTAGGCCCCACTGCCTAGAGGTTCCACCACCTCCTAATAACACTACACTGGGGACCAAGCCTTTAACACAAGAACATGCAACTCAAACCTTAGCAAATAGTCTCAGTGGGATCAATCCTGACATTGTCTCTCAGGAACTGCAAAGTCAAGTCCAGAGACATCTTTTGTTATTCAAACCCCCTCTAAAACTTCTGAACAAGAAAGCCATTTTCTCAGGTTTTACCAAAGGCTATCATTTTTTTTTTTAAAGCAGGAATCAGGAAGATCAAAAGAAAAGGAGAAGGAAAGAGAAAGGAAAAGAGGGAAAAAAGAAAGGAAAGTAAGAAGGAAAGAGAAGGAAGGCAGGAACTAAGGAATGACAGAAGCCAAGGATTTTGAAAAGAATATCCTCAATTAGGACATCTGATTCTTCTAGGGTGTTGGCAGTTGACAGTCACAGAAGTAAAATGCACTTCAATAATAAAACGTCTTCTAAAAACAGGTTTGTTAGTAGACATGAAATGTGTCCTCCCTAAAGCTCCTTTCCAGTAGATCCATTCAGTAATCCAGCATTGAGAATTCCAGAGTCCCCATGAAACCCAAAAGCAATTATCTTGGATTAGCAGGAGATCAGGAATGGCTTATCTCAAGTATTGTTTTCTAAACCCAGAGGGCTGGTGAAATTATTCTCTGGTAATAATTCCAAAAGCTCCAAAATAGTAACATTTGTTCAGACTGGGGAGGAGAAATATAAGACCATTAAGGGGATATATATATATATACACACACACACACATTTTACACAGGATATAGTTAAAGTGGAGCTTTCTGATATTTGTTTTTATTGGAGAAAAATGGATGAGGACCCCCAAGAAGAGGGCTCCACCTTAGCTCTTGGGTAATTCTCAGAGCCAGGTGCATAGGGGAAAGATTTGTACAAATGTGGATGATTGATGGCCTGTAACAGCTTAAATACATCTGTTGACATCACAGAGCTATGCTTCATATATTGCAGAAAGACTGCTGTTGAAAGGAGAGCTTACAGATGCTTAAAGCAAACTAATTTAAATTTCTGAAAGATGAACAAGGAACACTGAGGATGAGGCCAGATATTGTGAAATTAGTCATTTAATTGTAAGGAATTATTTTATATGAAATACTTTCCCAGCTATATTTTATAAGGTAAAATAAAATATGCAAGTGAAAGTCTGTGGAAAGCTTGTAAAGAGCTGAGATTAAGGCTACAATCATTTTGAAATGTTTTCCAGCCCATAAAGAGGTCATAAATAATCTGCTTATCAAAAAGATCCCATTTACATACCATATCCCGTGAAATTAGAGCCACTAAGAATGTTTTTAGATTTGAGATCAGGCATTGTTTTCTTTCTTCCTTTTTACTGTTTTAAATTTTTTATTTTTAAAGAAATTCAGCCCTGCCAGGCATTGGTGCACACCTGTTATCCCAGCTTCTTGGGAGGCTGAGACAGGACAGGAGGCTTGCAAGTTCAAAAGCCGAACTCAGCAACTTAGCAAGGCCCTAAGCAACTTAGTGAGACCCTGACTCAAAATGAAAATAAATAAATTTTAAAATGGGGTAGGGCTTCGGATGTGACTCTGTGGTTAAGCACCCCTGGGTTCACTCCCTTGTACAAAAAAAAAGGAAGAGTAAAAGAGAGGAAGGACGATGGAAGGAAGAAAGGAAAGAAAGAAGGAAGAAGTTTAGCCTTGGTCTGGTATAAAATGCCTGTTGCATGATGCATATTTCAGAGGTTGTGAATTAGTGGCCCCCAAAATTCCAGTGAATTCTCCAAGTTAGGCTGAGACTTGCCTCTGAGTCAGTCCTCCAAATTTCCTTACCTGAATGGGCATAATAACATTTAAGTTTAATTCCTACATTGGCATCTCTGGCTAGAGAAATCTTACCCCCAAATTTCTTTTATCTCAACCACAAAATTATTAGATGATTTATTATTGTATTTGAAAAAATTGCAAATTTGGGCAGGCAACGCAAATACTTATTGCATTACACTTGAACTTGGCATTACACTTCCACTTAGCAGTAGAAATTTCTGCACTCTTGAGCTCACCTCCGCCCCCCGGCTTTTTCAAGTATACTGTTCTATGGAGCCCCCAAGTGGACACATGTAGGTATATTCACTCTGCATAATGTCACTAGGCTCATAAAGGTAAAGCTCTTGTCTGCATCTGAGGTATCTGTGCAAATGTACATATTGTAATACTGCTGTCATGTCTAAAAGCCAGACCTCAAGGAGTCAGTTAACACTCTTGGGGTGAAATGGGCTGAAACAAGGTCAGGTTGTCATTTTCAGCCACAAGTTCATGTAGGGCCAAATGCATTCTTATGTGGCAGATTCCTGTCCAGTCCTGTATCCCTACCTGGTTATGTACTGAGTGGTCACCTTGTTTCCTAACCATGGCCAGCTTGTTCACATTATGTGTCACATCTGTTCCTCCACCAGACCCTTTGGTCAAATGTAGCTATCTTTACAAGTGAAAGTAAATTATACACACACACACTTTATCCTTTGCATGTTTGATCTTCGGAACAGTATAGAACATCCACTCATTTTGTTAGATTTTTGGAAGATAATTCAAGTATTCTCTAAATCTGGCATTGGCAAAGAACCACAGAGCAAGTGTTTTAGATTTGTAGATCAAGAAGGAAAATTCCAGAATATTTTCAAGGCCCTTTTATAATCTCTTAAAATGTGGCCATTTAAAGACATAGAAATATTCTGAGCTTCCAAGACATAGGAAAGAGGTGGATAGCTGGGTTTGGGCTATGAGTGCTTGTTTTCTGATCTCTTACCTAGTTGATGATTTATTGTTAAGATTAATTTATAAATTTGGGGAAGTAATGTTTTGTACACACAGTACCTCTTTTGTTTTTAAAATAATCCATACTCACACTGGGAAAAGACAAGAGTTATCCTTTATCTCATAAATCAGAGCCCATCTGAGCCTTCTTCCTGGACCATAGGAAGAAGGTCTTGCTAACTCAGCCTCAACCTAGTTCCTGAGCATCTGCTGCTCATTAGTAAATGTGGATTTCTAAGGCCCCATGACTGAGAGCACTATTTAATTGGGGAAATGAGGGACCTCATCTGAGAAGATGACCCAATAGATATTATCACAGATGGGGAGCAGAGACCCAACATGGGCTGGACTGCAAGCTCCAGGTACTGTGCCCTGGGGGACTGGAACTGTATCTAGCACCCTGTGGCCACAAACATACATTCATGTATTAGTTCATTGAACTAACATTGCTTGGGAATACTATATTCTTGTACTGGGCAAGGGTCTGGAAGTAGAGCCATGATCAAGACAAAGAAAGCTCAGGGAGTCCACAGTTAAATAAGCAAGGCAGGTGACATACAAGTAGACAGAAACTAAGATGGTGCTGTGTATAGAAGACTACAGAAAGAGCAGGTTATGAGAAAGAGTTAGGAAGAGTGAGGAGCAGTGAATATGCAAAGGCTCTGAGGCAGGAACTTGCAAATAAATAATAATACAAGAATTTGGATAAAGCAGTACTACCAAGAGCAGGATGTTGTGTGGAGACGAGGGCCTCTTGTAGGAGAACTAAAAGAAGAAGGACCAAGAAATGCTGCCTGGAGACCTAAGTTTTCTAAATTCCGGGAAATGGTATGAACAGAGGTATAGAATCCTGGGGAAATAATTTAGGAAAGAGTGAATGGGCTGATCTGATGGGCACCAGAGTCTGTGTCATGTATGAATGTGTAACAAGGAGCAGGAATTCAGGGCTGGCCTAAGAAGAACAATGGACCTTTGGCTGAGAGTTCAGATTTAGTCCTGGAGGTGAACACACAGCAAAAAGTCAGGTCTGCAAAGAGTTATGGGAGATTTGCTGTGCAGTGCTGTTTAGGAGGCTTGGGAGGGGCAGAGACTACAAGCTTATTTTTTCTTAATTTGTGGTCTCAAAATTTAATCAAATTTCAGATCCGGGGAAGTCCTGAATGCATTTCAGGGTACTTCAGGATAACCCTGAATAGATTCTGACTTGATTGTTATGGGATCACTGACTCTTCTCCTACCAACTTGTGGCTAACTGACAACCATAAAGCCTTGGGCTTGATTCTTCAGAGATAAAATTCTAGCATGTGGCTAGGCATGGTGGAGCACGCCTATAATCCCAACAGCTTGGGAGGCTGAGGCAGGAGGATCGTGAATTTAAAGCCAGACTCAGCAAAAGTGAGATGCTAAGCAACTCAGTGAGACCCTGTCTCAACAAAATACAAAACAGGGCTGGAGATATGGCTCGGTGGTGGAGTGCCTCTGAGTTCAATCCCCGATATCCCCCCCAAAAAAGAAATTCCAGCATGTAGCTCAGGAAGCTCCAAGGAGAGAAAGTCCTTACTGTCCTTATAGGTATATAAAAATAAAACACTTATAAAAGGTCTAAAATGCCAATAAAAGGGAGAGAAGAAGGGCAGATGGAGCCCCTGGACTGGGGTAGCTGGATCAGGATCTAGCACCTTGGGCTCCAGCCCTGGATTATAGGCTCATTAAACTGTATAGCCTCTGGGTAAGTGGCTTAACCTCTCTGGGCCTCAATTCCCTCTCTCTTAAGCCTCCCACTACCTGAATCTAAGAACACAGAGCAAAGGTCCATGTTGGTATGTCCACTAAAATTATCCTGGAAGCTTAAAAAATTACCAAGTCCTGACCCTATCTAAGAAGAGCTAAATTGGAGATCGGGGAGAGGTGCCTAAACGTTTGTATGTTTTAAAAACTGACAATGCTAATATGTAGGAAGGGCTGAGAACCACTGATATTAGGCAAAGGTGCCAAGGACTGATCCTGCTGATCCTGAGTGCCCTTTGGAAACACCAGTTTCTAGATCATTTCCCAAAATCTAGTTTAGTGCCAATCATCACTCTCTCTGTTTACTCTTTTTTTTTTGGTTAAGGCCATGTTTTATTTGCTGATTAATAGGAAAAGACAATGTCATTTATTTTCAAGTATTTTCTTGAAAGTCTGTGCTCATAAAAAATCATGAAAAGTTGGAAAGACTGTTAAATCATTGAAACTTTAAATATATCACACAATCTTATTTGTACAAAAATATGTTAAATATGAACATAAAAGCAATCATGATAATTTTATGTAATCTGTTTTATGTGATATTTAGTTATGTATAAAAGTCTTGATTCCATTATTTGTGAAAAGATCAATAAAATTAACGTTAGCAGTAATCTTTTACATGGTTATGTGTGTTTCCTGATTTGAGATCACCTAAACGCGGGGGGGGGGGGGGGGGGGGGGGGAGGAAGGTCAGTATGTCTATAAACCAACAAATAGTTTGTCTCTAATGTATCATAAAACACAAAGAAACCCCACACATCTGTGCAATAAACATTATGTATTACATACATACAGGCCTATACATGCATGCACGCATGTACACACCCATTCACATGCACACACACTCAGTCCTAGAACAGCCTAATGAGATGCTGCTTCCAGTTCAATATTCAGCTGTGCATTTTTTCTTACTTTATCAAATGAATAGCTTTTCGTCACCCTCCTGTTCTCGAAGACAGTATGGAGAAGATAGTGACCTTATTCCTCAAGATCTCCTTTTCCTTCCTCAAGTGTAACAAAATTCCCTGCTGGTGTCCTATGTAAAGATAATCGGCCCTTTTTGGACCTTTTATTGGGATCAGCAATTGGTCTTTGAAGACATTAATCTCAAGGCCATTAGTTACAAAGTAGCTACACTTGCAGGAACAAATCAAGCGATCACTTGTGAACTTCTGTAGCAAAGCTTCACTAGAACCAAAGGAAACATTTTCAATATGTCACTTTTTCTGTTTCATGCCTTCTACAATCTCTTGTGAGGTATTACTATCTACTCCATTTCCTTGAATAACTCTAAGATAAGGTGGCAACAATTTGTAGCTCTTTGAGTTCTCAGTAACAGGAAACTTCTTACCCAAAATATCCAAAGCCTTTAATACAGTGTCAATAGGATTTCCAGAATCAGGTCTGTCTATTAGTGGTGCCTCTGTACTTCTTGATTATTACTATTACTATTAAATGTCCTAGATCTTCACTCCATATTTTTTCACATGCATTATAAATGTTATAGCTATTGATGACCACAGCTACAGGCACTGATAAAAATGGTGTTACTATATGTTCAAAACCATCTTTTTCATGGTCTTTCCCCCAAGCTGTTATGGCACTGTGTTCTGCAGCTGGAACAGAATAGCCTGGAATGTGATCTTTGGTTCAATATTTTTTAATTAGAGCAATTCCTGCTACTGTATCTGTTCCTTTGAAGTTAACCAAATGAGCAGATGCTCCTATGCCAGCAGTCTTTTGGGAGAGACTCCTCTGTAGCCCAAATCATGTAACTTGTATTTCAGACCATCTAAGTTACCAGAAGTTTCTAACAAATATTTGACCAATATTTTTTTCTGCTCTCTAGAATTTGTGGCCACTGTGATTGGATACTAGGACTGTACAAGAATAGTCTCAATTCTATTTGTAGGCCAGTAGCACTATGGATCTGTGTTTTCCACTGTGACAAGAACGTTTCCTCTGGGAATGACAGACCCTTCCAGAACAGCCTTTACTTCTATTAAAAGATGCCCAATGGACTTCTCAAGAATGTAGTTCCAACCCTTTTCATTAAAGACATCATCTTGGAAATGTTCTTTGTATACTTCTTTGGCTTCCTGAATTTTCTCTTTGGTCACTACTTTACCTTTTAAGTACTTAGTAAGAATGTACTGCAACCCATAAAATACTGTTTCCTCATATTTCACCTTCCTTATTTTGAAGTTTTCAGTCTTCTTTTCACAGCATTCAAAGTAGGAATAAACTGCTTGTATTGGGTGCTTACTGTTCATAGTGAGTAACCTTGTAGGAGTCGGTGGCCAGGAGGATATTGAACTCAGCTCCTGCTGCAGCATTCATCTTGGGCTAGAATAAAGGGGGCCCACGCAGCCAGCTCCCCAGCAGTGAGGCTGCGAGGAAGGAGAAAAATGGATTTCACCACACTCTGTTGCTTAAGTTACCCACTTGGTCTGAGGAGGAGGAGGAAAAGTGGGGGAGGGGAGGCACTGAGCGTGGGGAGGGGCCAGGGCCTCTCTTGACTCTTGAGGTGGGCCTAACAGTGTTGTGGCTTCATTTCATTATGACTTTTATTTTCAAAATGTAAACAGGCTTTTTCATTTAAACATGATATGATCTTGAACAGCGTCTGAAAGAGCCCCAAAGTAGATTGCTCCTTATTCTAAACCCTGCCTGCTACAGCCTATGTCTGGGGCTTAGTCAGAAGTCTGTGAAGCCTCCCTTGGTTCAGAACAGAGCATGGGAATCAGGCCTGGGAGCTCAGGGGCTCATGCTGTGCCCAAAGGATTGGGCCCAGTTGGAACAGAGATTAATATTGTTGTCACTGAGTGAAATCCTTCACAGTGTTTTAATTGTGGTCTTAGAAAATCCCATTTAGTACAAATCAGCTTCAGGATAAAGTGTAAAGTTGGTGAGGGCTTCAGAGCTCCACTCTCCACAGGAGGATTCAGGTTAAGTCACTAGGGGCTGGATGAGGGCAGCTTACTTCTGCTCCACATTCTGCATCCATAACTGGTTTCCTGCTGGCCTCCTTCCTGAGGGAGAAGCTTCTGTTCCTTCCCAGGGGTACCGTTTCTTTGAACAGTGAGGCCCCTAAGACCTACTTAGCTTTGCTCATTCTCTGTACCTCACTGCTCCTCTCAGCTGAGAGTGGGAGGATAGCTTATCAAGGAAAAACTCAGAAAGAGGAAGCCCAAGAAACTGCTTCTGCTTGACTGAATAGAGAGGGTCACTGGGTCAGAGGACACACAGGACAGTGAAAGGTGCTTAACTATTCATCTTGGATCTGAATCAAGGGACATCTATTTGATTTCAGCTCTTTTCCTTGGTAGTTCAACCTGAATGGTTTTATACTTAACTGTCCTCTAGAATGCTCCATGCATATGGAAGTTTTCATGGACATTGGATTATTGCAGGAAGAGAAATGGATATAGCCCCTGGTCTGGGATTAGCAACCCACCAGACAATACAAACCACTGGCAAGAGGACTCTTCAAAGCCAGGGAGAAGCTTCCCATGATACAGGACTCTGAGAACAAAAGATTCTGCTTCCACCACAGGTAAGCCCAGCGACCAATGAACATAGAAGCTATTCCTATAGGCCAGTACATAGAAAGCAAGTAAAATGCTAGAACAAGTAGATTTTGTAGGATAGCTTTTTTTCAGGTTTTATTTTCAATTGACAAATAATATGTATTTGTGGGATATGAAGTGATGCTTCAGCACCTGTGAACATAGTGGAATGATCAAATAAAGCTAATTAGCATATCCATCACCTCAGATGTTTAATATTTTCTTGTAGTGAGAACATTTAATACTTTTCTTTAAGCTATGTGTATGTATGCAATAGTTTTTAAAAAAAATTCTACCATATTTTTTAATATCCCTCACCTAACTTAACCTTATGGGCTGTCCTTTCACTTAATACATAGTCATTAACTACAGTCACCATTCTGTGCAACAGGTCACTGGAACTTATTTCTCTTGTCTAATTGAAAGTTTTTATCCTTTGGCCAACATCTCTCCTTTCCCTCTCCACCTCTATGTCAGCCCCTGTTAACCATCATTTACTCTCTCCTTCTGTTAATCTGACATTTTAGAGTTCACAAAAGTGAGATAAAGAATTTATTGGATACATAGAAGCAAATATAAAAGGGATTGCATCAAACTAAAAAAACTCCTGTACAACAAAGAAAATAATTATTAGAGTGAAGATACAACTCACAGATTGAGAGAAAATATTTGCAAATCACACATCAGATAAGGTGTTAAGATATAAAATATACAAATAATTCAGAGTAATCAATAAGAAGGCAACAAATGATTTCATTTAAAAGTGGACAAAGGATATGAATAGACATTTCTCAAAAGAAGACATAGGATTGGCCAACAAATATAAGAAAAAATACTAAACATCAGTAATCATCAGAGAAATATAAATTAAACTACAGTGAGATACCATTTCAAGCCTGTTAGATTAGCTATTACCAAACGTATGAATGATAACAAGTGTTGGTGTGAATGTGGAAAACAGGAAACTCTTGCCTTGAGCTCAATCACTGGATAAAGGACTCATTAAGTTCTGTAACCTCAGGGTAAATGATTTAAACTTTCTGGTCCTCAGTTTCCTCTCCTCTTAGGCTCCTTCACCCAGAATCCAAGAGTACAGAAGGGTTGGTATTGGTTTATGTCTACTAATATCATCTTGGGAGCCTTAAATAAAGTACCACTGTTGATAGGAATGAAAATTAGCACAGCCACTTTGGTAAACAATCTAAAACTTCCTCAAAGAAATGAAACCAGAATTAGCATATGATTTAGCAGTCTCACTTATAAGTACATATGCAGAAGACTGAAATCAGTGTGTTGAAGAGATAGCTGCACTTCCACATTCACTGGAGAATCATTCACAGTAGCCAAGGTAAGAAAGCAACTGAAACAACCATTAGTGTACAGCTTGTTCAAATGTGGGATATAACTGAATGAAATACTGTGCAACCACAGAAAAGCAAGAAATTCTGTCATTTTTGAAAACGTGGATGAACCCAGAGGACAGGCTAAGTGAAATAAGCCAGGCACAGAGACAAAAACAGCCACTTAGCTCCTGTCACCCAGATTCAAACCACCGTAAAATGAGAAAAGAATGGGTCTCAGAGAAAATGGACTTGAATTAGTCTAAGCAGACCAACCACAGCAGGGATATTCCAAAGTCAAGAAGATGAGAGAGAACATCTGGAGGAAGAGTTAAATGGAGACAAGGCTCAACCCTTGCTCATTTTCTCCCCTCAGCTTCATTCTTCCTGCTACTCTTCCCTAGGCCTGTGTTCTCTCTCTGGATGCCCACGGTGGTTCCACAGGCTTTCCTGGCCCCGGTGCATAGCTACTTCAGCCTGTTCTATACACTGAAGTCACTTATTCCCACACTCCTTCATCAGATTCAGACCCTTAAAAATATTTTTATTTATATCTTACCAATGCTTCTTAGCTTTCAGTGATCAATCACACCAAGAGACCCTTCTTCTTTTACCAATTCACCTAACTTTCAAAATTTGCTCATATGTTTGTAAAGCCAGGAGACCAAATGTGGCAAATAAAAACCGCTGGGCAAGGCTTTATTGGGAAGTACTCTAGTGGGCTAAATTCCCCCATCCATTAGAGTGGAGTGTGTCCAGGAGAATTGGGCACTTGTTCCGAGGTACAGAAAATTTAAAGGGCCCAGGCAGGAAAAAGAGGGCTTGAGGTAGGAAGAGGAGGCATCTGGAGTCCCATGTTCCCCTGGGGTTGGTCAGGAGATCCTGCTGAGATCAGAGTCCTTCCAGGATGAGTCCGCTGACTGGTAGGAGGCCCCATTACTGCTTATGTATCAGCGTCTGGTTGGTTGCTCCTTTGCGCATGCGGGCTACTTGATGCTTTGTTCCCTGGGCTGCTCCAAACTGATGTTTTGCGCCTGTCACAGCTGTGTGGAGTCAGCCATGGTGTACGTTCTGCATTTGCTGCTTGAGAAGAAACTGTGAGCTCTCCAGTTGACCTAACATCGTTATCTCTAACTTTAATGAGGACGGACTCCTTCTTACCCCCAGGAGTACCTAAAAGACAGTAAGTGTGTGTGTTCACTTTTTAAATCAACTGCATTGGGTCAAAAATCACCTACAAAAAATGCACCCAAAGTAAGTGAATAGTTTCCTGAATTTCAACAAACTCATCTGTTCTGGAACCACTATCTCTGTCAAGGAATATAACAATACCATCACGAGAAATGAAAATTAATTTCCACCTCAGTAGATATTCCTACGCACAAACTCAAGCTGTCCTGAATTTGTGAGGTGTGGCTAGATGCCCAGTATTATTCTGGTTGTGGCAACTTGTGGATGAATACAAATCTCATTGTCCTCTGGGACTCAGGATCAAGCACGTGAATTAAAATTAATTTCTGCCTATTCAGATTTTCAAGACTCAGTTGAAGTCAACCTCATCTGCAAAATTATCTCTCATCCTCAGCTTCTTAAATCTCTCATGTTCTTAACTAAATATGACCTTATATCTCATCCAGTCCACCAGGTTCCCAACCAGACGTAGGAAACCCCAATTCTTTGTGGCCTACAGATGTTTAAAATTGATTAGTTTGCTCTCATAGCCCTCCTCACAAAATGTATTTATGAGGTGGCTTATAAAATGTACAATTCAGTAAACATAAACAAGAAATCTGAGCATAGAAAGAATGGAGATTGAATAAGACTATAGGGAGCAGTAGACCTCTTCACATTTGCCTATCATCTTTTTTCCCCAAAGACCTTCACCCCATTTCTACTTATTGACATCTCACCTACATTTGAAAGTTCAGTTTAAATCAAATTCAGCCACCCTGTTGACTCTGATACTTACCCTCTTCCTAAATGTCTTGAATTCTTAGTTGCAGGTGCCCTTAAATTACATCCTATCCATCTGGGCCCCATGGGACAAAATGAATCCAACCTCTGGGGTGGGCCCTTGAGTCTGTGATATAATTCATAGCCAGGTGCTTCTGATGATGCACGGGAGTTGAAAACCTCAGGGTTAGTGCATGTCATCTTTTTCTTCATGAAGAGATGGAAACTCAGGGAGCAGATAGTCATGTGGTAATTATTGTGGAGGAAGGAATAGAGAGCAAGACCCTAGTTCACAGTTGACTGCCCCTTTCTGCCTTTTTAGGCATGGCAACTTCAATGCTAAGTCAGTTACTGCTATCACGAAACTCAGTAGAATTGTACCAAAAGCTTAAAGAGGTATCAGACATTTAAGGTACTCATGACTTTTGCAAGATTTTAATAGAATCCAAAATAACCATGGCAACTTAAATGTCCAATATGACCTAATATTGAGAATTTAATATAGGACATGATCTAAAAATTCTAGGAATGGAATGGAACCATGACAAAAAAAGACACATCCAGTTTAGGAGCACCTTCAGTATTGCCAGGATTATCCACCACCAGTGAGACATTTTCAATGTAGTCAGGGGTAAAGATGCAATTATATGGCAGAAGCTTTGGATCATATGTAAGGAGAAATGGTCTTGGTGATAGAGTTGAGTGGAACAGGGCTTCTACTGATATGGAATAATTGATGCTTTAAGTTTACTTGTGATGATTTATTGTAGTCCTATGTAAGTAAAAATATACTTAAAAAACTAAAATTACCTTGATATGTAGCTATGATTCTCTTAAGGGCATCTCTTATAACAGTACAACATATTCTATTCTGCTGATGAGAAGCAGTAGCAATTTTCCAAATATTTCCAATTTATCTGGATCTTTCTCTAAAAGGAATTTTATGAGATAATCTGTGGAGACCTCATTCCTGGTTTCAACCCAGAGAAGATTCTCAGGGATGGACTCAGTGATAACTGATGGCCATAGTCAAATTGTCTCCCTGTCTCAGTGACAGGGAATTGTGCCTAGTGACAGCAGCAGATCCACATACACTGTCAGGTCAATGCATGCACATGCGCATGTTTATTACAGTCTTGGTGGAGAGTTCCCAGGTGGAGTGCAAGCTGCATAAACTTGCTTGTGCATAAACTTGATCATGTGCCAACTGATGTTGGGTGTTTTGAGATTTGAATTCATCATTTGATTGACTGAGAGGCAAGTTGAAACTCTTCTATGAGCTCTACAGAGCAGTACCTGAGCCATATAGTTTTGTTATATAGCACCCAACCAAGTCTAGGTTATAATATGTATGTAGAGAGAGTATACCCACTGTGGATTGCTTATTTATTTATTCATTTATTTATTTACTGGTACTGGGAATTGAACCCAGGGGCACTTTACCACTGAGCTACACCCTCAGCCCTTTTTATTTTGTTTATTTTGTGGTCCAGGGAATTGAACCCAGGGCCTTCTGCATGAGAGGCAAGCACTCTATCAACTGAGCTATATCCTCAGCCCCCTTTTTATTTTTTTGAGACAGGGTCTTGCCAAGTTGCTGAGGCTGGCCTTGAACTTGCAATCCTCCTGCCTCAGCTTCCAGTCTCTGGGATAACAGGCATGCACCACAGAGCTCTACCCACTGTAGCATATTTAGAGAAATGAAAACATACCTTTATTCAGCTCTTACATGTCAGAAATTTATACATACTGTAACCTTTATTCACATATTCATTCATTCATGTATTTATCATTAGTTTATTAAAGAAATATTTCTTAACAGTCTATAATGTAGAGACATTGAGAGATGAATTCTGTAGGTAAAATCCCCACATTGCTTACAAACTTACATGAATAATTATTTAATATAACTCTGGTAAGTGTTAGCAAGAGAAATGCAAGTTGCCACAGAGGCAGGAATAGGGAGATCTGGCTCAGTGTGAAGGCAGTGGAAGCTTCCCAGGGGTGGGAGGTTTGCAATAAATTGAAAGATGAATAGAAGTAGCTGGGAAAAGGGCAGCTGGCTGAGCTGTGGGATTGTGGGATCTGATGTGGGGAGAAATCTAGAGTCTCACAGCAGGGTTTCTTCAACTTTTAAGCACAGACCTGTTTCCTAGGGTCCAGTTAAAATGCAAGCTCTGAGTTAGGAAGTCTAGGGAGGGGAGGTCTGGGAGTCTGCATTTCTAACAAACTCTGAAATGCTGCTGGTCAGGGAGAGTCCAAACCTTGAGGGACCCTAAGTAGTATGTGCAGTTTAGGAAGGGAAGAGGAGAGAACTCATGATACCTGAAACAATTTCCAATCCTGATGCCAAGATCAGTGGGAAGGCCTGGCCTAATTTGATGGTGGGACTGAGTGGCTGGACTATGTTCAGAATTCCTCACTCCAGAAGCAAAGCAGAAAGCAAGC
>PVHX01001945.1:171091-184671 GCA_004024805.1 Geosciurus inauris | reverse complement strand
AAGGAAATTAAAGGGATACGAATAGGAAAAGAAGAACTCAAACTATCATTATTTGCAGATGACATGATCCTATACTTAGAGGATCCAAAAAGTTCCACCAGAAAACTTCTAGATCTGATAAATGAATTCAGCAAAGTTGCAGGATATAAAATAAATATCCATAAATCAAATGCATTTCTATACATCAGTAATGAGTCCTATGAAAAAGAATTCAGAAAAACCACTCCATTTGCAATAGCCCCCCAAAAAATAAAATACCTGGGAATCACTCTAACAAGAGAAGTGAAAGACCTCTACAATGAAAATTACAAAACCCTAAAGAAAGAAATCGAAGAAGATTTCAGAAGATGGAAGGACCTCCCATGCTCCTGGATAGGCAAAATTAATATAATTAAAATGGCCATACTACCCAAAGCGTTATACAGATTCAATGCAATCCCAATTAAAATCCCAGAGTCCTTTTTTATAGAAATAGAAAAGGCAATCATGAAATTCATATGGAAAAATAAGAGACTGAGAATAGCCAAAGCGATTCTGAGCAAGAAGAGTGAAGCAGGAGGCATTACAATACCAGACCTTAAACTTTACTACAAAGCAATAGTAACAAAAACAGCATGGTACTGGCATCAAAATAGGCAGATAGACCAATGGTATAGAATAGAAGACACAGAGAGTAATGCACATAAATACAACTATCTCATACTAGACAAAGGAGCCAAAAACATTCATTGGAGCAAAGATAGCCTTTTCAACAAATGGTGCTGGGAAAACTGGAAATGCATTTGCAGCAAAATGAAACTTAACCCCTATCTCTTGCCATGCACAAAACTCGACTCAAAGTGGGTCAAAGACTTAGGAATTAGACCAGAGACCCTGCATCTAATTGAGGAGAAATTGAGGCCCAAATCTCCATCACGTTGGATTAGGCCCCGAATTCCTTAACAAGACACCTATAGCTTCATTTTTATAATATTAATACACAGCATTTCTTATATGAAATATTTGAACTTAAATAGCAATTTATATAACCTAAAAATTTATTAATGATTTTAAAAATTTCTATTTCATATAAATAAAACCATCTTTGGCCAATAATATATACCTGTTTTTCAAGTTTAGTCTGAATATCTTCTAGTTCTCCATTTCTAATTGTCTCTTGCTGCAACATTTGCTGCTGTTGCTGAAGAGTATGCTGTAGAATAACATTTTGCTCAGTGGTCTCTTGAAGACTGTGATTCTTTATCTTTAGCTCTTTCTGCAAACAATATACCTAACAAATACATATATTTCTCATTACAATAAAATGTTTCAAATAAAAAGAAATACAATGTCAAATCTGTCTTCCTTAATTATCCTCAGTTGTCATGTGGGGCAACTGTCATGAGGGCCAACTGTAGTCATAGTTTGTTACATGTAGAAGGGTAGGGTTCATTTTTCTGATGAGGAGGTCTATTATAAGGACTTGCAAAGAAGGCTGGTTCTTGGTTGGTGTCTGGGATGTGTTTTTTAAGATCTTCCAGTGTAATCAGTGTTGTTTTGGCTGAGGTACCATGCTTTCTTTCTGGGAGCCTGCAATTATTTTGATACTTACAGGCTGGTCATTATTCCTATATGACCTAACCCATCCCTACCAAAACAAAAAAACAGACTCGGAACTTTGGAATCATACACAAGCTTCCCCAGGCAGAGAAACTACACCTCTTCTCATATTTCACTGCTACGAAAAGGAATATGTTCTGTATGATTACTCCTAGATGAAGTGAAGAATATAGGTAGCCATGGATTTCTTTACACTTGACTTAATGCATCTTTTCCCCCTTTGTGATAATAAATCACTGTAATTAAGTACTGTAAAAAATATTAGGCAATATTTATTATTAGGCCATTATTGTTGTTTATAAAAGACTATCCCAGCAAAGCACCCCAGAATATTCATGCTCCAAAAAACACATAAAGGAATAACAGTAACAGCTGAGAAATTCACTCATTCATCCCAAATATTTAGGATTTGAATATGCTGGTCTCTAAAACTGCTTTAAAAGATATCCTTAAAATTATCAGGTAGCACTGGTATTAAGAAGAGAAAAAACAAAAAACCTATCCTTTGCCCTAATAATCCAAATCCTAAAAATCTGCCAACAGATTTCATTTTAAAAATAACTTAAATAATCTAGAATAATTTAAAATATAATTTATAACATTTTTCACCTCCTCTGAAAACAAGGCAGCTTTAATAAAAGATGATATATGTCAATCTAATTAAGAATAGTATGGGGGCTGGGGTTATGGCGCAGTGGTAGCGTGCTCGCCTAGCACGTGGGAGGTACTGGGTTCGATCCTCAGCACCACATAAAAATAAAATAAAGATATTCTGTCCATCTACAACTAAAAAATAAATATTAAAAAAAAAAGAATAGTATGTCCACTTAAAACCATAATTTACAAGACAGTAGTAAATGTAACATTTTAAAAAATGAAATTAAGTTTAAAAATCACATTGCATCAGGGGTTGCAGTTGTGGCTCAGTGGTAGAGCACTTGCCTAGCATGTGAGAGGCACTCAGTTCAATTCTCAGCACCATATAAATAAATAAAATAAAGGTATTGTGTCCTACAAATAAAAAATAATTAAAAAACAACTTTAAATTATATATGTTGATGTATATAATGTATATATATGTATATAATGTTAGTTGTATCACAAATAATAATTCACAATATTATCTATCAAATTTATACTGGCATTTTATTGTACTGTACTTTAACTTCTAGAGAGCTTGACTTTAAAAGTAAATATAGGGAAAAGACCAAAAAAAAAAAAAAAAAAGTAACTATAAGGGCTAGACATGATGGCACATGCCTGTAATCCCAGTGACTTGGGAGACTGAGGCAAGAGGGTCACAAGTTCAACACAGCCTCAGCAACTTACTGAAGCCCTAAGCAACTCAGTAAGACTAAGGAACAAAAATAAAATAGAAAAATTCTGAATGCTTTCAACATAATAAGCGAAGTGCTAGACATTAAGGATACAGAGAGAGTAAAATAACTCAAGGAAAGGTCTTTAATCTAGTATCTGAGAAACTTATTTCAGTATAGAAAGTTTAATTTCTAATTCTAATTCTCTTTTTTTATTTCATTGTTTTTTGGGGGAAGGTACCAGGAATTGAACTCAGGGGCACTCTGAGTCACATTCCCAGCCCTATTTTGTATTTTATTTACAGACAGGGTCTCACTGAGTGGTTAGCACCTCGCTTTTGCTGAGGTTGGCTTTGAACTCACAATCCACCTGCCTCAGCCTCCCAAACTGCTGGGATTATAGGCATGTGCCACAGCTCCCTGCTCTAAATCTAAATTCTTAATCCTTTAGCCAAAGAGAAGGAACAAAAACAAAATACAAAAATTCTGAAGAATTTTACTCTAAATCTAAATGTTATTTATTTTATATTGGATCTTATTTATTTTATATTAGAACTGCTCTGTGATATTAGTGATTTATTTATCTGATTCTCTAAAAATAAAATTAGAATTTTAAGGTTTCATATTTTATGTTGCATTGAAATAAAGGTTGTTCTTTAAAGCATATAAAATTTGGAATGCACATTTTAATACCAGATACATAAGGATATAAAGTATAGTATATAAGATACTACAAAGTATCTTAAAAATAACTCACAAAGAAATCACTTGAAAATTGTGCTATATATAAAGGAAATGTTAACTTACCTCTTCAGATTTCTTCTTTAGTTGTTTTTCAAATTTTTCCTTATTTCCTTCCAGTTGATTCAAATGCAAGGCAAGCTCTTCCTTACAAATTTCTAATGCTGAATCTAGTTGTCTGACCTAAGCAAGGAAAAAGGAAGGGAAGAAAAAAAGCAAAATCATCTAATATAATGAATGCTTATTATACACTCAATACTTTACAGATTTATCTCCTAAAGTTTACCTCACTGCTTCAAACGTTAAATATACAGTCATACTTAGAATATAAAATGTTATTACAAAATAGATAATATTGAGAAAATTAATTCTTCATAAGAAAACAAAAAGGAGGGCTGGGGCTGTAGCTCAGTGGTAGAGCGCTTGCCTAGCATATGTAAGGCACTGGGTTCGATCCTCAGCACCACATATAAATAATAATTGAATAAAATAAAGATCCATCAACAACTAAAAGAATATTAAAAAAAAAAAAAAAGAAACCCAAAATGAAATACTAAAGAACAAAGAAGTGATGGACAACTGGAGGACATTCCAGGAACAGAAGTATTCAGGGGGAAGGCATTGTGAAAGGGAATGGAGAAGCTGGCAGAAGCTTAGGTTATCAAGAGTATGAATTTGTAGGAAATGGTTATTTGAGTACTAAGAATGATAAAAATTAGAGCCAACTGTCAAGAACCTGTAAGTCACTCAAAAACATTTTCTTAAAAAGGTAAAGTAGTCTTTAAGCAGATTTTTTAAACCCTTTTGAACAAGGAAAATAGGAAAGTAAATACAAATTAGTATATTGTTAATCCTGTTAAGAAAATATTTTGAAATGCTGACATTAATAAGAAAATAAAAATATTGCTAGACAAGGTGCCACATGCCTGTAATCTTGGTGGCTTGGGATGCTGAGGTAGGAAGATCACAAATTTGAGGCCAGCTCAGCAATTTAGTAGGACCCTGTCTCTGAAAACAAAAAGAAGGTCTGGGGATATAGCTCAGTGGTAGAGCACCACTGGGTTCAATCATCAGTACTGAAAAAAGAAAAGAAAAAGAAGAGAGAATATTTTGTCAGCTAGGAAAAAAAACCTAAGACTTCTTTGCTTAGAATCTATGAGAATATTTTCAAAAGGATAGCAATATAACTTGGATTACTCGTGTTTAGACAGTTGCAAAATGCTTTATAATGTCAATATTAAAGCACAACTCATTTAATAATTTTATTCAAAAAAATTAGTTCAAGCTTCTCAATTTGCATACATGTTCCATATCCCATCTATTAATAATATTCTTGATTTTTTTTTTGAGTACCAGGGATTGAACTCAGGGGTACTCGACCACTGAGCAACATCCCCAGCCCTGTTCTGTGTTTTATGTAGAGACAGGGTCTCACTGAGTTGCTTAGCACCTTGTCATTGCTGAGGCTGGCTTTGAACTCTTGATTCTCCTGTCTCAGCCTCCCAAAGTGCTGGGATTACAGGTGTGCGCCACTGCGCCCAACTCAATGTTCTGGTTTCGATCCTTTCTTTTCCTTGTAATTCTGAGCTTCTGGGGGTGGTTTTTCTTTTTCTCTTTTTAAAAAAGTTTTGGCAGAAAATTGACCTGAGAAAGAGTTTTTTCTCTTACTAAAAGTTTTTTCTCTTACTGCTAGTAACATACAAGGAGGCAGCCTTCAAAGTGTCAAAGACATCTCAACAAGACTGGAAGAAAAAGAAAAAATGTTCTACATGCAGATATTTTCCATCATGAAATTATCCTTGCAACTCTTCTAAAAGGGGACTCTTGAGCTGGGTATGGTGGAAATGGCTATAATCCCAGTTATTTGAGAAGCTGAGGCAGGAGGAGCACAATTTCAAGGCCAATCGGGGCAACAGATCATAAGTTCATCTTAAAAAATAAAAAGGGAGCCGGGTACAGTGGCGCACACCTGTAATCCCAGCACTTTGAGAGGCTGAGACATGAAAATCATGAGTTCAAAGCCAGCCTCAGCAATGTGAGGCATAAGCAACTCAGTGAGACCCTGTCTCTACATAAAGCACAAAATAGGGCTGGGGATGTGGCTCAGTGGTCGAATACCAGAGTTCAAACCGCAGTACCAAAAAAAAAAAAAGTGAGATCTGGCACTCACCACATCTGCAATAAGGTGTCAAAATTTGCACTGTCATTAAAGGTGTAGTCTATTATGTATCTCTTGATAGGAAGCATGGAAGGAATACAGAATAACCCATGTCAGATTCTTGTTGCCCTAATTTCTCATAAGATTCAGTGTCATGAAGAAAAGAGATAGTCTAGATTGGAAGAATCTATAATATAAATTATAATTAAATTGTAGATTGGTAAAACAAAAAGGAACAAGCTAAAGCATTAGAGGTTTTAATGCTTTAATGGAGCATACCCAACTGAAATATAGATTTTAACTCAGTAGTAGGATAAGGACTTGGGGGAGATAAGGGACATACTTAGAGCTCAAAATTTAAGAAAGCACTCACTCGCAGGGTCATGCAAATACTGGCCCTTTACGTGTATAATCCTAAGAGCATCTCCTTGAATTCTGTACCGGTGGCATCTCACTTGATTTTCCTTAGTCCCAGGTCTTCAGCATGGCCAGACATTCTGCAAGTCTAACAAGCTTCCAGGTGATGCTGATGTTACTAGTCCATAAACCATACTTAGAGTAGCAGTGTTCTAAAGGACATTTTTTAAAAACTGGGAAAATTTCATTATGGACTATATTGAATGATGTTGCTGAATTAATGACTTTCTTTGATGTGTAATCTGACCACCTAGGAGAAAGTTTCTGCTCATGGAAGAGGCATGTTTATATATTAAATAAAATAAGTATTATGATATGTGCAACCTTGTCTTAGGTGGCTGACAAAAACGAAGTATTTGTGTAGGAGGAGATAGGTGTATACACAAGCATGCATGTGTGTATATAAAGAGATGAAGTGAGTGTACCTAGAGTATAATGGACAACGAATCTGGATGAAAGGTACACAGATACTCCCTGTAGCAGTCTTTCAGATTTTTTGAGGGTTTGAAATTTTAAGAATAAATTTCAATTAATAAATCAATTAAAATTAATAATAAAAAATTTAAAAATTGATTGGCTTTCTGATTTAATCAGAGCTTGAGTCTGAATCACATACAATTACATTGTACACTGTATACACATCGCTTGCAAACATACATATACATAAATGAATGAAATCAAAACATGGATGCATACACATGACTGAAACCAAAGAAACTTCTCTGGTACACAATCTGGGGACAACTAGGTGGGGCTCTAGGCTGTATATCTTCAACAACAGCAGCTAAGCTCTTCTTGTTTATTTTTCCACTTAAGATATTTTTTGAGGGGGCAGGGAAAGAATCCAGAGTAGAACATAAATAGAAAACAAAACAACAGAAAATACTTAAATATCTCCCTTACTTTTTTTTTTTTTTTTTTTGTAGTGGGGATTGAATCCACGTCTCACGCATGCTAGGCCAGTGCTTTATCACTGAGCTACATACATCCCCAGCCCCAAAACAATAGAAAATGAATGAATAAAATCCTTAGAATACTTATTAAGATTTTCTCAATTTTCTATTTAAGAGGCAACATAATTTGCTTAATTTATCAGTCTCTGGTTACTTGTTTAGAATTTTCTCAACCATTTATTTAGCTCTCATTAATCATTTTATAATTGATACAACTTTAAACTCATCCTCTTAACTTTGCTATCTATAGAAAACTAGTAGTATTTCCCTTGCAGAGAACAACTGAAGCATGCAAGGGGATATGGACAAAAGTCATGAAAGGAAAATGACATAATCAGGAAAAGTAGGCTTCAGATTTGTTTTGATGCTACAGATAATAGAGGTTAAGAATCACTTAAGTAGGGGCTGGGGTTGTGGCTTAGTGGTAGAGCGCTTGTCTAGCATGTGTGAGGCACTGGGTTATGTGTGAGCACCACGTATAAATAAACAAAATAAAAGCCCATCAACAACTAAGAAAAAAAAAGAATCATTTAAGTATAACTTGAATCATGAAAATTTTGCTTCTGTATTTCTTTCTTATTTTGATTTTTTCCCCAAACAGCAAACCTATTAAAGGTATTAAAGGAATAAAACACATCATCAGATTTCATTCCCTTACTAATTTTCTTTCCATCTCGTATCTGGCCACAAACATACAGAAATATCTTACTAGATGACTGTTTAGATGTTTAGGTAGTTTAACGAAAACCAGGAGTGGAGTTGCTATTGGGTTTTTTTTGGTTTTTTTTTTTTTTGAGAGGGGATTATTTCATGAAATAATTTCAGGCCTATGGCCTTTATATATTAATGATTTTGGGGGAGGGGGATACCAGGGATTGAACCCGGGGCACTTAACCACTGAGTAACACCCCCAGCCCTTTTTATACTTTATTTATAGACAGGGTCTTGCTAAATTGCTTAGAGCCTCGCTAAGTTGCTGATGCTCACCTAGAATGTGCAATCTTCCTGTCTCAGCCTCCCAAGTCTCTGGGATTACAGGCATGTCCACTGTGCCCGACTACTAACAATTTTTTGATGTTAATGAACTTTGAGATTTTCCTTACATGAAGAAATGAATTGATATGGCATTAAATGTTAAAGAGTTGGAGAATATTATAGGAAAAGTTATGGATAAGTATGTTTACATGGACATACACAGTCACAAAATGGACTAAAAACAGAACACCAAGAAAAAGTAAATAATGTATTTTTTTAAAAGATATATGATAGAACAAGGCAGCAGCATATTTGGACATATCAAATTTGGACCTCTAAAAAATGCAAAGGAGAAAATACTGAATATACAAGAGGTTTTCCTATTATCCACAGAGGATATGTTTTAAGAACCACAGATAGTACTAAACCCTATATTGATTCTATTTTTTCCTATTCATAAGTACCCCAACTTAATGCCCTTTTGATGTCAACTAAGCACTTATCAGGCAATATGGCTGTAACATTTGTAGTTTAAGCTACTACAGTAAAGTTAGCAATGAATATCTCTTTCCTTCTTTAAACTTTCACACATAAATTTATCTTTACCATAAATCTTAGCAACTTCAGCATATAATATTTTTCCATATCTTATTAAATCCAGAACTTTTACCTTTTCCCTTAAAGAAGGCCTTTACATCTTAGCTTGGGCAAATCTGAATTGCCACCATCACTATTTTTGTTGTTTGGATCACTATTAAATAAAGTAAGAGTTACTTACATATAAGCACTGTAATACCAGTCCATTTTCTAGCACAGATGGCTCCTAAGTGACTAATAGGCAGTTAGTATATACTAAGTGGACATAATGAAAAAAGGGATGAGAGAACAGATGGGGACAAATGCAAGATTTCATCAAACTACTCAGAATGATGCACAATGTAAAACTCACGAATTGCCTCTTTCTCAATAATATTTTTGAACTGCAGCTGGACTACATATAACTGAAACCATGGGAAGTGAAATCACAAATGAGGGGACACTGTATAATAATTAGTTATTAAACTTTGAGTAACTTAGCATGTGCTAAGAACTTTATATATCTTGTTTTATTTAGTACACTACTGCTCTTCTAAGGTATTGTTTTCCCTATCTTAGGAAAAAATTAAAGTTCAGGTAGCTTTAAAAACCTAAAACTAAGTTATAGCCAGTTAGTAGGCATTCTGAAGCCAAAAGTGAAACCCAAGTTAATTCAGTAACATGGCCCATGTTTTTAATCATTAAGATAAACTAGCCACAAACCCATATTTTAGCGGGAAACTATGGATTCATCACTTAATTAACCTTACAGCAGAACTGGTAAAAAGAAGCAAAATTAGATAGTTTGAGTGTCTTCTCTCTTTACTTTCTCTGTTAACTCTTTACTGGTAATGCTAATAAATTGCAATTACAACTGAAGTTAAAAGACCATTTTCTAAAAATTAAGAAAACCTTAAGACAAAATAGGCTAGATAATCCACAAATGACATTATCAACTATCAAATGATTAAGATTAAAATTCACTTTCAGGAAAATATTCTGCTGAGCATAGCAGTACACTACTGTAATTCCAGCAACTCAGGAGGCCGAGGTAGGATTGTAAATTCAAAGCCAGCCTCAGCACCTTAGTGAGACCCCCAGTAACTCAACAAGACCCTGTCTCAAAAACAAAACAAAACAGGGGCTGGGATTGTGGCGCAGTGGTAGCGTGCTCGCCTAGCACGCGTGAGGCACTGGGTTCGATCCTCAGCACCACATAAAAACAAAGATATTCTGTCCACCTAAAACTAAAAAATAAATAAATAAATATTTTTTTTTAAAAAAAACAAAAACAAAACAAAAAGAATGAGGGATATAGTTCAATGCTAAAACACCCCTGGGTTCAATCCTCAGTACCAAAAATAATGAAATAAATAAAATATATAAAAACAGAAACAAAGCCCACTGAGTCAAGCTAATCTTCAACTATTAATCAACTTTTTTGCCTATAATTTTTATAATTTATGTGTGAACTATCTTTACTAAGAAAAACAATGTCTCTAATAAGAAAAACAAAAAGTATTAGCATACTAGCCTTGATTGTTTCTTCAGATACTTGATTCTGTAATGCTTTCAAAGCTTCATCTTTCTTCATATTTTCCTTTTCCATTTCCTGAAAACATACATGTGTATATATGTAGGAAAAATATAGGAATGTGAGTAAACATTTTGGTGTTAGTAACAGGCTATTAAACAAGTAATTTGATTAGAATTAAGATATGTCACAGAAAGATAAAACTATTAGTTTTTAAATAGCACTTTTATAAATGACTTTACCCCTTTGCTTTCTGTCAAGAGTCTGTCTAGTGATTCAAGATGATGCTGTTTACATATTATATCTTGTTGCAACATGGACATAGTTTTTTCTTGTTCTTTAAATTGTTGGTCTTTTTTCTCTAGTTGAGCTTCAAGCTAAACATAAAAACAGGATTAATTTTCATATTAAATTTAAAAAATTTTTCAAACATTTTAAATATACAGAAAAGAATACAATACATGTGAAACTACCACCAAAATTACACAGATTATTGCATTTTGCAGATTTCCTTCAGTTTCTCTTATTAAAAAGAAAAATGAAGGGTTGGAGATGTAGCTCAGTGGTGGACTGTTTCCCTAGCATGTGTGACATTCTGGGTTCAATCTCCCATAAAGGGGGGGAAAAAAAGGAAGAAATAAAATCACATGCCTGCCTTTTTTCACTTTCCTCCTTTATCTACACTATGCTGAAACTGGTCTGTATTGTCTGGTATGTTTCATTCTCATATGTTTTTTTCACTTTTACTAAATACATATATACATGAATAATATGTAGTTTTCTGCCTTGCACATTTGCACAGATGATATTAATTCTTCTAAGTTTTGGTAAGTTGCTGTCTTCACTTGATATTGTTCTAGATATTTATCCAAGTTGATATACATAGATCTAGTTCATTTACTTTAGAGAAGTATAAGATGCTACTGTAAGAATAACAACAATTTATCTATTCTTCTACCTAGGAATAGTTACTCTGCTTTTTTACTCTTATGATAGTGTTGCAATAACATCCTTTGTACATATCTCTTTATGTATATGTGTAAGTTTCTCTAGAATAAACCTACTAGAAGTGGACTTTCTTGTAAAATATGTACATTTGCAATTTCAGTAGGTGTTTATTTTCAAAGTGCATCAAAATGTACACATTAGAAGTACATAAGATTTCTCACTCCCCACAAACTTGACCAATAATTGGTGTCATCCAAGTTCAAAAAACCGTTTTCAAAAACAAAATATGAAATTACTCCATGTGTATATTTATGTATACATATTATGTAGATATACATAGTACAAGATGATGTTATATCCAGTTATATATATATATATTTATCACATACATACATACATATAATAAGAATATTTAGCCACAGGATTAACCAGAATATACAAAACCAAGGAATTCTGAAATGAAAATGATCAAATGAAAACAACAAAAGGACACATCAGAAGTTAAGGCTTTTTAAGCAATTTAAGGTACTATGGAAAAAGCAATATTTGCAAGTTAAATTTTCTAGTAAGCAAAGAGGGAAAATAAACTCTGGATCCTATTAAAGAAGAAGGAAATTTTTAAAAAGGAGGTGGAGATTAACTCCAATGGAGATTTCAAATATAATGTTTTCCTAGGATTTCTGCCATTCTCATATTAATCATTGAAGAAACCTTCAGAGATAAACTAATTTGAAAAATTTTTATCTTTTAAACAGTAATCCACTTTTTAAGGACCTGTAGTTCTTTAAAAATATAGCTTTACAATAAAATATAGCTTTACAATAAAGTTGTCAAAAATTAATCATAATTCTGAACAGGAACATCTCAAATGTCAAATATTCTGTAAAATGCAGCAATTAAGAATAATGTTTACAACCGGGCGTGGTGGCATAAGCCTATAATCCCAGCACTTAGGGAGGCTGAGACAGGAGAATCTCAAGTTAAAAAGCCAGCCTCAGCAATGGCGAGGCGCTAAACAACTCAATGAGACCCTGTCTCTAAATAAAATACAAAGAATAGGGCTGAGGACGTTGCCTAGTGGTCAAGTGCCCCTGAGTTCTATCTCTAGTACCTAAAAAAAAAAAAAAAAAAGGTTTAACTTTACATGTGTTTGTATGTTTTCAGTGGGTCCTCCCTATCTGTAGCTTCCACCTCTATGGATTCAAACATTCCTCTGAAACTATTTTTTAAAAATTACATCTGCACTGACCATGAATATGCCTATTTTTTCTTGCCATTATCTCCTAAACAATATATAAATAGTATAACAACTATTTATAACATTTACATTACATTCGATGTTTAATCTAGAGATGATTTAAGCATACAGAAAAAGGCTATGTGCAAACAATACATTATTTTACATAATGATCTTGAACATTCCTGGAATTTGGTACCCAGCAGGATGTCCTGGAACTAATTCTCCATGGATGTTGAGGGATGACCATGCTATACACATTTAAGTAAAGCAAGATGGAGAAAAACCAGTTTAGAAAATATAAACTACGATCTTGACAATACTACTAGGTGATAGACTCTTTAAAAATTAGTTTATATACAATAACTTTTTGTCCCTTTTTTTGAGAAGGAAGGTATAGTTCTAAGTTTTAAGATACCAAACCATGTTAGAACTATATGTCAAATAGTTTTCCAAACATTGCACATTATGTGTTCTTACCAGAAACATGAAAATTCTAGATGTTTTGCATGCCGAACAGCATTTGTTATTAACAAGCACCCTCCCCCCCAAAAACCATTTTGGTATTTTAATAGGAATGTATTAAAATGGTATTTTATTGTACTTCTAATATGCTTTATTCATGTACAGTACATTTTCATATGCTTACTTGACATCTATACATCTTTTTTTATGGTGTCTGTTCAAATGTTTCACCTATTTATTTATTTTGTCCATTTAAAAGACCAGGTATTCAGTCAGAATGCCAGCCATCAAGAATACAAAGCCGAGCATGGTGCACACCTGTAATCCCAGCACTTTGGGAGACTAAGACCGGAGAATCGCGAGTTCAAAGCCAACCTCAGCAACGGCAAGGTGCTAAGCAATTCAGTGAGATCCTGTCTCTAAATAAAACACAAAATAGGGCTGGAGATGTGGCTCAGCAGTCGAGTACCCCTGAGTTCAATGCCCAGTATTAAAAAAAAAGAAAGAAAAAACACAAAACAGGGCTGGAGATGTGGCTCAGCGGTCAAATACCCCTGAGTTCAATGCCCAGTATTAAAAAAAAAGAAAGAAAACACAAAATAGGGTTGGGGATGTGGCTCAATGGTCGAGTACCCCTGAGCTCAATCCCTGGTACCAAAAA